>JAQZBX010029973.1:0-15966 GCA_029593785.1 Cabassous unicinctus
AACAAATGCACATATATGCATATGTATTTATATATCATTTTACAAATAAAAAAGAACAAAGGAACATGGATGAACCTGGAGGACATTATGTTGAGCAAAGCAAGCCAGACACAAAAGGACAAACACTGTATGAATGCGTTACTATGAACTAAATATATTGTGTAACATATGGTTTAATTACATTTAATTGAGAAATGCAAAAAAAATAAAAAAATAGAAAAAAAAAATAAATAAAAATATTGTTCATTATTTTCTAATATCCCAATCTTTTAATTTAATTTAATTTTTATTTTTTAAAAATTTTGTGTATTATATTTATATTTCTTATATTTAAACTTATCATTATTTCATTTTTAATTGGTAATTTTAATGGCTTCATTTTTGAAGAAGCTTTGGGTCACAGAAGGTTTACAACTGAGGCAGGGGAAAATCATTGGTGTGGGGTGTCAATGATGGGGGGAGACATAGGAGATGGTTCACCTGGGCATACATATAAGATATATAAAAATGTTAAAATACATATTTATTATTAATACATCTATTTCATCTTTATTTTTTTAGTGTTTATATGGTATATATTTTCCATTCTTTTACTTTCAACCCTCCTAATTTTATAAATAAAACATGTTTCTTGTAAATGTCAGGTAAATTCCTATGTTTAAAACAAGTTTACAATATTTGCCTTTTAAGTAGAATGTTTAGTTCCTTTACATTTCATGTCATTATTGATATCACTGGGTTTTGTTATATCATTTTGTTATATGTTTTCTATTTTTCCCAGTGTTTCATATCTTTATATGTACTTTCCTGACACCTTTTCAATCAATGCTGTTTTTAAAAATATCTCATTATATCACTTTTATTAGTATTTGTTTTATACTCTTTTTTGATATTATTTTAATGGCTCACTTTTATTATGGCAGCTGGCAAGTCCAAACTGTATAAGGCAGACAAAACCTGGAAACTCCAATTAGAGTGATTCTAGAGACCTGCAAGTGCAAACTCCACAGGGCAGGCTGAAAGCTGGAAATTCCAACAAATATGTTGAAGTTGAGTCTGAAATTCTCAGGGGAAACTGGCTGATTGAAGTTGAACCAGAAATTCTTTTTTCCTAATTCTAAAATCCTCAGTTCTGGCTTTTAAGGCCTCCAATTGATTTGAAAAAGATATTCTGTGCATTGTTGAGGGCAATCTCTTTTGTTGGTGGTAGATGCAATCAGTAATAGATAACAATCAATGGATTACAGATGCAAATCCAAGTGCAAAATGCCCTCACAGTAACTATCAGGACAATGTTTGTTGACCAAATAACTGGACACAATAAACTAGTCAATTTGACACATTAAATTAATCTTCACATTACATTACACATCCTTAACATAATATTTAAAAATTAATATTAAATCACTTGTATATATATATATAAATATATTGAAATTATAATTCCAATTATATCTCTTTACACTTTATAAAATTTTTTTACATATATTTTCTTGCTACATATGCTATAACCCCTGAGTATAATGCTATTAATTTTGCTTTAAACAGTAATTTAAAAAAATTATTTAGGAAATATAAGTAGCTTCTATTTACCATATATTTAATCTTTCCATTTGCTTCATTTTTCATGTAAATCCTAATTTCAGAATGATAATGATATTTTTCAACCTGAAGAATTTCCTTTTGCATTACTTTTAGTTCTACTGGCTATGACTTCTTTCAGCCATAATTTTTCTGTAAAATTCTTTATTTTGTCTTCATTGTGAAAGAACAACTTTTGCTGTTTCTAGGTTGATATTTTTTTTTCTTTCAGCATAATAAAGATGCCATTCCATTTCTGTATCAATGTTTCTTTGTATGTAATGTGTGTTTATCACCTTTGTCCTAATTTTAACGTTTTCTCCTTATCTTTGAATGCTAGCAAATTGTCTAGGTGTGATTTCTTTGTATATATTCTCCTTGGTATTTGTTGAGATTTTTGGAATCATGAACTTACAATTTTGATGAAATATGGAAAAATTGGGGGCCAATCTAACTTCAAATATATTTTCTGCTCCTATATCTCTTTCCTCTCCTTCTGGGATGCCACAATTGCATTTTAGAATGATTGATATTAGTCACAAGTCATTGAGAGTTTTCTCATTTAAAATATTTTTCTCCTTACTTTATTCAGAAGAATCTCTATTAACTGGTCCTCAAGTTCACTGATAATTTCTTTTATAATGTTCACTCTGCTGCTACTTCTATCCAATGAAATTTTGATTTCAGAATGTGTTTTTTTAATTATATAATTTACATTTTGTTCTTCTTGAGTTTCCTATAATCTTAGTCTTTTCATTTATTATATTTATCTTTTGCTTCTAGATTTTTGAACATAATTTTCATATTTATATTTAAGAACTCATCTACTGATTCTTATATCTAAGTCATCTCTCAGTTTGTATTGACTTTTTCTTTCTTGATTACAGGTCATATTTTTCTCCCTTACTTGTTTGTGTAGTGAATTTTTAAGAAACTTTACACTGTATATTTGGGATCATACATTTTAGAGACTCTATTTTGTTGTTTCTTCTGAGGATATTGAGTTTTGTTCTGGCAGGCAGTTAAATTATTGGGAGATATTCTTTATCCCTGAGAGGTTTTTGCTTTAGGCTATGTTAGGGTGAGTTTATTTTAGTTATGATGTAAGTCTTTAAAACACAGTCCTTAATCTTAGATGCAGAACTTACTCTTGAGTCAAGTGACTTTCTTTTGTTTCAGTGGAAATTCTGAAGCATTTAAAAAGTCACTCCAACCTGGCCAAATTTGAACTTCAGACTATTTCAATACATCTGCACAAGAAGCTACTGAAATTCTGCTCACCTATTTCAGCTTCTAAGCATTTTTTCCTGAGCTGCTTGTAGTCTTCCCCTGCCCATATGCAATTCAGTAATCAGGTAAGTATTTCACGGGAGTTTCAATGGAGATTTCAAAACTTCTCTTCTGTGGACTGTTCATTTCTGTTATTCCTCTCTCCATCTCTAGCTTCTATGTCAATTTTTGTCTGACTCTTAACTTCTTAACCCCTTAAAATTTATTTTTATTGTGCTTAAACTCTGTAGCAGTTTGGAATATTTATGAATTCCAAAAATAGATATTGGATTATGCATGTAAACTGGTCTGTTCCTCTGAGTGTGATTATGTTATGATTAGGGCTTTGATTGGGCCACATGAGTAAGACATTGAGTCCCTGTCCCTTGGTATGCGGGGACTCAGAGATAAAACTATATGGCAGAGCAGAGAAGTTAGCTGGAGTTTTGAGTTGGAGTTCTGATGCTGGAGTTTTAATGCTGGAGCCCAGGGAAGTAAGCACACAGAGGAGCTTGTTCGAAAGGTAGGAGAGAAGGAGCTAGGAAAAGCCATTCACCTGATAGTCTACAGCTGGCCTTGAGGAGAGAGGCAAAGCCTAGAGTGCCTCATAATCTACAGATGACCTTGTGGAAATAGCAGAGGAACTGATCCCAGAGACAAGCAAGCCCTGGGAAGAGAGGAACCTAGTAAGCCTAAACCCTCACAGATATCAGCAGCCATCTTGCTCCAACCTGTGACTTTGGTGAAGGAAGTAACTTACACTTTATGGCCTGGTACCTGTAAGATTCTACCCCAAATAAATACCCTTTATAAAAACCAACTGATTTCCGGTATTTTGCATCAGCACCCCTTTGGCTAACTAATACAAACTCTATTTCCCATAGAATCCTCTTTACCACATAGTGCCTGTAAAAATAGACAAATAATATGCAGGGGTAAATTAGTATAAAATATATTATTCAAGTTGCATGATAATGCTTTCTTTTGTGGCTTGGATAACAGAAGAAATGAGGCCAAAGTGGAATTAAAGTGTATTTCATGATAAATCCATTTGAAGCCACCAGGAATTGTGGCTAATAGTTCTTTTTAATCTAAATACAAATTCCCTGTTGATTCTTGGCCTTGGGGAATACTACTTAAAGTTATTTTAAGTAGCTTTCTGCTATTGTTATTCAGCCTGGTCTTCTACATTAATAGCTTCTGTTGGTTTAGTGGAACATGGTATTCTGCCCACCATTGTATTTCATTTATCTTATATATACTAGTAACCATATCCAGAGATTAGGCCAAAAGAATTCTATTTCTTTATTGATCCAATACCTGGGTTATTTGGTGGCATCCACATGACCCACTTTAATTTATCCTTAGAAAAACCATATAACCTTCTATAACAATATTCTCTTTTGCTCTGTTTATTGACTGTCCATTCAGTAAAGCTTGTTTGCCTGACTAAATAATGAGGCTGTGAGCCACAATACATGAGTATATAAATACATAAACTTTGCATTGAGGTTGAGAACCAACTGTTCCCTGCCCTGCTAATTATGCTGCTCATACATCTGACTTTTGAGTGGATTTAATATAGCCTACTTCAACCAAGGTTTTACCATCCAGAGGGTGAAGTTCAGCAGATTTTCATACTGAATCATATCCTTCAATTTAGGAACTTCCATTGAGAAACCAGGTATCTTGTTTTTCTTTAGCAGGAAATTAATAAGTGATTCATATCACTTAGCAACAGTTGAATAAAACTCTGCCAGAAGTTATATTTTGTTCTGAATGTTATGCTTATGAATATGCTATACTTCTCCTGAGTAACCTCCCATGGATGTTCTATAATACTGTTTCCATTTATTAAGGTACTTTGTTATGCTGCTCCATCATTTTGTATATGACCCTCTGATATCATCTATGGCATAAAGAGCACTTGTGATGCCACTGAGTTGTGTCTCTATGAAAGTTAAAGGACCTGCCAGTCATTATGTTTCAAATGGTCTACATCTGATCACTGTATTAGTGAATCATTGAATACCCAATCCCAGTATTTATCACAGGGTGGGGGTATTAGTCTTTTGCCAGAATCTCCATTCTGCATATGTTCATATAGCAAACATTTTAAAAATCATCTGATCATTAGGATTATGGGCTTCCAACGGCCCTGCATAGGCAATTCCCCATTATAAATCCCCATTATAAATCTCTTCCCCATTATAAATCCAGTGCCATCTCTAAATAACCAGAATATAGAAAGGATAGTAATTTATTTAGTACTATTTGTGGAATATCTCTAATGGTCATGACCACATGTCTTTAATGGTTATTCCCAGAAACTTGACTGATTGGCTAAGACTTTGTAGTTTGGCTATACTGATCAGCCCTACTTGGCTAACAATATGTACCATTACATTAAATCCAGTCAATTGTTTCTAGGTGATGTAGACTATGGTTATACCAATGAATTCTATGGGGGTGAGTCATTTGTTTTATTTTATTTGCCATAAAATGTGTCCCCTGATCAGAGATGATCATGAGCAGGATATGATGGGCAATAGACAATGGATTGCATGTAGAGAAGACAAGTACATATCCATTATATATGGAAAAAAGGTGCTGTCAACTCCAAACTGAGGGGTTTCAATGAAGTGAGTTACCACTAGGTAATTGGGTTGTTTTCCAAGAAAATAATGCCATATTAGGGGTTCAAGTATTTTGGACATTCAGAATGACAGTAGCCAGATCACAGTTGGTGAAAGGTAGATTATGATGTTCATTGAGCCCACGTATATTGTTTATCTCTGCAACTGTGGCCCTTTGCTAAATAGGTCCACAAATGTGATTGGTGAATAAAGCTGACTAATAGCCACAAGGCAGATCTTTCTGATTAGATTTTTGAGAGACTGCTATGCTGTCAATTTTCTTTTCAGTTACATGGAAAACAATCTCTGATGCATCTGGTGCTCTTTTAGAGAGAGCCATCCACATACCACTCCTTCAGATGGCTTTGCCATAATTTTTTCCAATTTTTTCTGTCCAAACCATTTAATAATTTTTCAAGCTTTTAACATGCTCCATGATTCAGTTGTGATCCATAATTCATGCTAATTGCATATGATGATGAAAACCTGATATATTGCTCAAAATACTGCCCACTGGGAAGATGTTCCTTCCCCTCAATCTTTGCTACCTTTGAATAAGACAGTAGTTTATCAATTGTCTACTTTTGGCTGTTGCTGGCATACTGTATTAGCCAGAGTTCTCCAGAGAAACAGAACCAATAGGATATATTTATTATAGAATTTGGCTCAGATGACCATGGAGCTTGAGAAATTTGAATTCTGTAGAGCAGGTTGCAAGTTGGAACTTCGATGAAAGTTTCAATGTATGCCACAGCAGAAGCTAGCTGACTGAATTAGAAATAGAAACTCTTTCTGATGCCTGAAATCATCAGTTATCCCTTTAAGTCTTTCAAATGATTGGATGAGTCTTCTCTCCTTACTAAAGGCAATCTCCTTTACTGATTGGAGATGTAATCAGCCTAGATGCAATCAAGTGACTAATGATTTAAATAGACAAAATACCCTACTGGTAACAATCAGGCCAATGCTTGCTTGATCAAACTGGACACCAAAACCCAGCCAAGTTGATACATGAAATTAACCATCATACATATCATGCAGATTGATTCATAAACCAGGCTTGTTCTTAAATTTACTATCTCCATCCCACTGCTTACTTTGATTTAACATTTCTGTCATTTTAATAACTCCTTGAATTGAGATTTAGTGTATTGATTTTTCATACTTTATTATTTTCTACTACATTCAAATAAGGATTTGGATGACTTTCACAAGCTTTTGTTGATTTCACAAGTTTTGATACATTGCACTTTCATTATCATTAACTTCAAAATATTTTCTGATTTCTATTATTTTATCTATAATGTATTTAGAAATGTATTTAAATTTTCAAACATTTGGGAATTTTCAATTTTTAAAAAATTTTATAGGTAACATTCCTGTTGCTCTGAGACATGCTTTGTGATTGTAATTCTTTGATATTTGTTGAGAATTGCTCTAAGGCCTAGACGACAAAGAAGACAAGTAATTTGAATTCCCAGGTTAGGTGGGCATTGAGGTATATTCAAACTCATATATGTATTTAATAAGGAAATGTACAAAGTTTAGGAACCATTTTGAAGTTCTCGCCAAGTTGAGTTTTTATCTAACAGAATAAATTGATTAAATTAAGACACATCTTCAGATCAAAATATAAATCATCATATTGTGGCTACTCAGGAAAACAATTGTCTAGTGTGTTTCAAAATAGAAATTTTTTATGGCTCCAGCTCATCCAGATGAAGGCTTTGATGAAAAACATGCACCTCAACTCAGAACTACTGAACTACTATTACCTGTCTTTTCAAGAATTGGCATGTGTTCTTAAATTTAATCCATTCCTGTAAATGAAAAAAAAACATTGTAAGTAGTACTTTTTTATAAGGCTACTTCAGTTAAAGTGTGAAACACCTCATTCAGAATGGGTCTTAATTCTCTTACTGGAGTCCTTTATAAATGGATTGAATACAGAGAGAGATAGAGATGAGAATGAGAGAGGGAAAGAAAGATAAATCCATGGAAGCAAGAAGCTGAAAGCAACAAAACCTAGAAGAGAAGGGAGAGATCAGCAAACACTGCTATGTGCCTTGCTATGTGGCTGAGGAGCCAGGGATCTCCAGTAGCTGGTCTTCAGAAAGAAAGCATCATTTTGATGATGTCTTTATTTGGAAATTTTTCCCAGACTCTAATCATAAGCAAATAAATTCACATTGTTTCAGCTAAGCCCATTTCATGGTATTGCTTTGAGTGACCAAGGAACCTGAAAGAGCATGTCACTTTCAGTATTATTCCAAGTCCCTTTGCTATCCGTCTCTTTGTAACAGCTAGTGTGAGGCTGTCATATGGTGATATAGTAGGATAAGGGAACCTCATCTTGATTCTCACATCATTTGAATGAAATATTACTTTCATTACCTATAGATTTCCTAATATGATGATTACAAATAATTAACCACTTTATTTTAACATTTTCTTTTCACATTACAGGTTGTTTTTATTTTTTTAAACAACACTTTGTTCTCTGCTAATTTTCTTGGCAAGACCTAAGTCTTTTATTTCTAAGGATTGTTGTAGGGAAGAAAACTGTCTTGGAGAGTTTACTCCATTTGAATTTGTTCCAAATATTCTAATAAACTAATCTATAGAATGACCCAAGAGATTTCTGAAAACTCAAATTTCTGCACAGGTTGGATTTTATCTTTAGTTGTTATCTAGTACTCTAGATGTTTTCTTGTTATATTTTCTCTGGTATGCATACCTCTCATTGCTTGTAGGAATTTGTGGAAAGTGTCAATTTCCTGGGAAGAGGTTGGGGAGACAGAGTATCAGGCTTTTACTTAGAGAAGAGTCAGCCATAGGGAAATTCTGATTGAATGACTGAATGGCAAAAGAGTTCTACTCTTATCTGCAAGAAAGCACTATTATTGACATTTCCAGAAAGTTAAATTCCAGCATTTGCCTTGATAGATAAAATCATAATGGCCAGGGCCATGAATATTATCCTAGATTTGCAAGTAAAGTACTTTTTGGTTGCTTCATCAAAATTGACTGAGAAGGGGCAAATTTAATAACTAAATTCAGTGTTTTTAAATTTGCTTGTGTCATCAAATAATGAACTAGACCAGGTTAATTTACACTAATTAGACCAATTTTTACATTTTCCTGCAAATGTATCTTCTTTGTTTTCCTTTGAACACATATTCCCAGCAGATGAGAATGTTCAGCTATCTTTACCCAATAAATATTGATGTTTTATTTAATATCTTTATATTCTAGGCATTCACTCTGGATATTTCTATACCTCACACGTATGTGAAAGACTGAGATGGTGGGAAGTCTTACTGGAGAAATGGAAAATAGAGTCACCTGGAACTATTTCTAGAGCCACTGATCAGCCAAAGATTGTCATGTGTTTTATGGTCACAAGTAGATAGATATAGGAGTTATCTGCAGTTACCCTCAGAGAAAGAACTGCTTTTCAGGATGAAGGACAGGACTCGAAAGGTAAGATCTTGAAAAAAACTAGCAAAGGATATTCATTGAAAATGTATGTTATAAATTTATATATAAACAATATCTTACATAAGTTTTCATTAGAGGAAGTGAGAATTGGGAAAATTAAGTTAGCAAAGCACAGAAATCAACATGGATATATTTAAGTCTATTTGGTTTTAACACTACAGCCTGAATCATGTTTCATTTGATCATTTTGCCAAATAACGAAAGAAACATGTTATGCATTGCATATAAGCCAATGGAATCATAACGTTGCTTCATGCGATTTTATATATATCATGATATATTGGTAAATATTAATCAAAATTAATATTTTAGATATAGTTGAATTAGGAAATTTAAGTGTATACCATATAAAGTGTGTTAGGGTGCAAAGGAACAACTTCCTATTATGTTGTGGAAGGTGGATATGGACTTTTATCTGTAAATCTTTGAAAATTATCACAGCAATCATCTTAGTATATAAAGAAACTAGTGAACAGGAAAGTATCTTGCCTACTGTCAGAGAGATTTATTAAAGTGTAATTGTATTTTACTATAGAGAGTATTTTTTGTTACTATGGGATTTTAATTTATTTTATTTTAAAAGCTATGTTCTTAAGAAACTGTGTTACATTATTTTTTCTAGAGAAATATTAAGTGGTTTAAGTTGAAAGCTTAGTAAAACTATCTTTCAGTTTTTATAGTACCAACATTTTGATAATTGAAAATATAAAGGATCATTTACATTCAATTTTTTTACAAGTAATTAATTTAACTGATGAATAGAAGTTTTATTCTGTTGAAATGTAACGTTGATGGCTAATAAGAGTAGGGGCACTAGATCCTGCAGAAAGTAAGAAGTAAAAAATTATTTTGAAAAATAGGTATAGCCTATTTTATACTCTTACATTCTTTATACCCTTGCATTTTTTGGTCTGTAGCATCAAAAGTGGCGGAATTCCTGAATCAAATGGAAGAAATATGTGAATGAGATGTATAGAATATTTGTCATGGCTGGTTTCTAAAGAGAGCTCAAAATTCTTCCACACATGTACCCCCTCACTGCCAAATCTTCATGAACGGTATCAGCATGTCTACTTTTGAGGGTTAGTAATTCTGTGATTTTCCTCAACAAGATGTGTTGGTTTTTTAAAATCATTTTTCTTTGTTGTTTAAATATTTCATTAACTATCAGACCTAGGGATGTGGTATATGTTTTTTTTTTCCTTTTGGATTATTTTTTCTTTTCTAGGATATGCTCTGGTTTATTTGCTGTGGCTCTCAAAGAAGCTTCCTGGGTAAACCCAGGAAGCCTCAGGTGGTTAAGCTTTTAGCCTTTCCTCACTAAAGGAAATTTTACTGAAGAAGTTTTTTTGTTTTTTTTTAAATAATACCCTTGCTTAATTACCTGAACATTCTTATTACATACAGGTATTCATTTCTTTAATAAAATTTCTCTTTTCCCAGATTTGAGCCTTCTTTTCTTTCATTTTCTTATTTTTAGTTCTACTTCTGATGTCTGAGGTCAATTTTTTTCTATATTTCTGCTTGCTTCTAGTCAACATACCTCCCAACACAGGTAAATATTACTATGCATATACAATAAAATAGATAATCCCTAAGACATACAATTTTATCCTATGTCCAAAAAGGGGTTCTTGATTTATAGCATAATTTATTTTTATCCTGGACCATGTCTATAATTCTTACCAAATTAACAAAGATACAAATGATTTGTTCTGATTTAATATTCATAGTGATGCATTCAAGAAAAATAATAATAACAACAGGCAGTATTTTGGCACTTTGTGTGTAATAAAACAATTCTAAGAGGATTAGTATTCCTATTTTACAAATGAAACTGAGGTGCAGAGATTTCAATTACTTTACCCAGGATCACATAGTTAGTGGTGAAGTTGGGATTCCAACACAAGAGTGTGACTCCAGAGTCCACATTATTCATCTCTGGCCAGTGCTCTCTCTTCAGGGATGTCTTGGGTCTTAAATAGGTATGCAAGAAATGAGGCCCTTATTATCATTATTTAGTCACTGTAATTATCAAATCTCACTTGCCACTGACTAGCAGTGGTAAGCTTCGAAATTATTGTCTGATTATAACTATAGGAAAAAATTTAAAAATAGAATAACAGAATAAGTTTGAGCTGTACTGATAATATAGCTATTTGGACTAGAAAACATTCTGATATTGTCTAATTCAATCTCTTTATTTTCCAATGAAAACACAGACTTATAATTAAATTTAGAAAATGGCTGAAACCCATGACTTCTTATACTGAGCTTGAACACTTCCCTACCACATTTTAGAATATAGTTTTGAACATGTGTTTTGAGCACTCTCAGTGCCTAAGAATCATTGTAAATAAAATTGTCCCATTTTCCTCTTTCTCTTTTCAGTGCCTATTATGTTCCCCCTTACCACATAGAACACCCCAAGTGTTTTGAAAAAATTGATGTACTAGGTGGTGACAGTTATGAGTCATTTAAGTTCAGTCTGAATTATTTACTGAAAGTCTTGATATGTACTATATAATTTTGTAGGTATTTGGTACATTTCAAAGTCCAGCTTCTTGAAATTTAGTAAATTTATGAAAATCCAATGATCTTTGAGACATGAACGACTGAACTGTTAATAGTGGAATATCATAGCATTGAACAAGATTTCCAGAAGAAGCATTATTTTGGTGGTATATGGTCATATTTCAAAGGTATTCACCACAGGTACTACCGATTCAAAGTACTGAGTTTATGCCAGTTGGTTTGTTTAGAGTTTATCTCCACAACAGTGAGTAAGTTTCTTGATAGCAGGAGACATTTCCCTCTTCATTATTGCTGACTTATGTGCCAAGAGCTGGCATATTTTAAATAAATCATTATTAAATGTATGGATGTCTTTGGGGCTTTTGACTACTTTTCTATATGGAAGATCCACAAAGACTTTGAGATGGAACCTCTTACTTGTAGGTCCAAGCAAGTCATCTGAGTGGAAATAGAATTGTCAAAGGAAACTATATAGGGCTTTTTGGAAGAGGAGCTCAATAAATATTTATGAAATGTATATTATGTTTGAGCCACTGTAGAAAATACAGTGGAGATTTGTTTAATGACATAATGAATGTATTTGTAGTCATGTCCACAATTTCATTTCAGATCCTGTTCTCCCAAGCTCTCATCTCTGAAACAGGTCTTAGAGAAGGGTAAATGGGGCACAGTAACAATGTAACAGAATTTGTTCTTCTGGGCCTTACTAAGAATCCTGAGGGTAGCAAAAAGCATTATTTGTCCTGTTTTTACTCATCTAAATTGTGACTATGGTTGGCAATCTGCTCATTGTGGTGACTGTTATTGCCAGCTCCTCACTGGGCTTGCCCATGTATTTCTTCCTTGCCTATCTTTCACTCAAGGATGCCTCTTATTCCACTGCAATTTCCCCCAAAATGGTTTCAGACTTACTCTGACAAAAAGACTACTTCCTTCCCAGCTTGTATGGGCCAGCTTTTTATAGAGCATTTATTTAGTGGTGTGGAGGTCTTCCTGCTGGTGGCAATGGCCTATGATCACTACATGGCCATCTGTAAGCCACTGCATTACTTGACCATCATGAATAGAAAAATCTGCATCTTGCTGCTGTTGATGGTCAGGTTTGGAGGTTTTGTGCATTCTGTGGTTCAACTTCTCTTTGTGTACAGCCTCCCCTTCTGTGGCTCCAATGTAATCAACCACTTCATCTGTGACATGTACCCGTTATTGGAACTTGCCTGCACTGCCACGTACTTTATAGGCTTCACAGTGGCTACCAATGGTGGTGCAATCTGCATGGTCATCTTCATCCTTCTACTCATCTCCTCTGAGGTCATCCTAAACTCCCCCAAATCTCACAATCAGGAAGGGAGGCACAAAGCCTTATTTACCTGCAGCTCCCACATTATGGTGGTTGTCCTTTATTTTATCCTCTGTATTTTCATGTATGTTAGACCTGTATCCAACTTTCCCATCAATAGTCTGTGAGCGTGGTATGTAACATTATCATTCCTATGTTGAATCCTTTAATATATACCTTGAGAAATCAAGATGATAAATGCTATGGGAAAACTCTGCTGTAAAAATTAACTGTAGGTAGACTAAGAATGTGTCACCCACACTGAACACATTTCATGCTAATTCTAAACAGAAAAATAGGTAGAAAATTCTCACAATGGGTGATTTAGTCAATTGAATGGATTCTCTGAGGTTGCTTCCCTTTATTGATTCAAAAGAATCAAAAAAGTAGAATAAAGTATCCTTTGAGGTGAGAATTAATGTAATAGAGAAATTCTGGTGGCTGAATAAAAGGCATAGGTATTTGTCCTTTTAAGTGAAAATATAACTAAGCTTACAATATTGCTTTATTTTTCTGTTTTCATTGAAATGGGTTTTAGAAAAATTACTTTTTTCTTTTGAAAATGTTAAAACATTACTTTTGAAAATTTATCATCCCAATTGAGAAAGCAATTTAGCTAACAAGACAAATTTCTGAGATCGAGTTTTGTTTTTGTTTGTTTGTTTTGTAACTTTTTTCTATCAACACAGCAGCTTTCTTTAAGGGAATTATGCATTTTTATTAAGTTTACTTCTGTTCCTCGTCTTAGTGTCTATGCATGTACATTCCAAAATATTTGGTTGGAAAATGATACTGTGATAGATGGGATGTTTGATGATGAAAACTATTTCTAGATCTTTATTAGGGGAGATATAATAATTTACTTTGGACTTGAATATCATACTAATCCATGAAAGCATATTTTTATGTTTTTTCTCACATGTTCTTATAGGCATTTTTGGCATCCTTAAAAGAATAGGGAGAACTTCCACTTGTGTCTCCATGATGCTGAAAATATGAATAAAGAAATGTGTATGTTCCCTTTATTTTGTATTAAACTTAAATAGTTTTTACATCTGGAAAGAGTAATGATTTGTTTGATAAAAATTTTGGTTTTTCAATTTTATTTTTAAAAAAAACTTTTTCACAGTATCCTGGAACATCCCAAAACCATGAAGTTGAAAGAATTATTTTTTAGTGTAATATCATCTCTAATTAGCAAAAGTTTACTTTTACAACTAAAGAAAAAAAAATAGAGCTTTCCATATTTCTATATGTTATTACTTTTCATACATATTAATAATATACATAATTTATTCATACATTTTTGTAGCCTCTTACCTAGAATATTATCGATAGCTCTAAAACTTCCTGTGTGCATCCTCAGATGCCATTCCTCTGCCTGTCCTTAGAAGTAATCCCAATCTTGAATTTTTTATGAATCAAAAATTAAAAATAATTTGCATATGGTTGTGTCATTAAAGTATATTGTCAGATTTTCTTATTCCTTCCCTTTAGTAAAATTTTATTTTATAATGCTTGGTTTTCCGCATCTTATTTTTTCACTCAGTGTTAACTTTTTATGAATTAATCAAGTGTCTGCATGTCACTCTAGCCCAATTATTTCCACTGCTGTGTCTTATTCCTTTATGAGTATATTACAGGCTATGCATCTCTTCTATATTAGTGGTAAATGGGATATTTTTAGTCTTTGATATTGAAAACACAACTACTTTGGACACCCTGAAAAATTATTTTGTGTTAAGTAAGGTGATTACATGTTCACTTTTACAGATGATTGCAATTTTTTCCTAAAGTTGTGTTATCAGTTACACAACTAAAAGCAGTACATAATCGTTCTGTTACTCTACATCCTTACCAAAATTTGTCAAATTTTTGATATTTTTGCTAATCTGATAGGCATAAAACTGTGATTTCATAGTGGCTTTATTTTGCAATCCTTATTGCTATTGAATTTTACTGTATTTTCATGTTTAACAGACATTAATTATTTTCCCCTTTATATGAAATGTGTTTTTATATATTTTGCCAATTTTTCTACTGGGTTGATTTTTTCTATTATTTTTAACTGTTGGATATTTTTAGTTATCTTTATAATAATTCTTTTTTGTTTATATGTATTGTAAAAATCTTTTCCCAGCTTTACATTTTTCTATTTACATTTTATAATTTTATTTAATGATTAAGACTTTTTAATGTCATCAGATTTCTCAGTCTTTAGTATATAGTTACTATTTGTTTGTCTTAAGACACCTTTTTGTAATCTAGGTCTAGGAAAATATTCTATATTATCTTCTGAAGATTTCAATTTATTTCATTTTTTTATTTTTAATTTTAATCCATTGAATGTTGATTTTTGTGTACACTGTGAGGTTAAAATCTTATTTCATTTTTCACAATATAGGCAACTAGTTGTTTAAGAATTATTTATTGAATAATCCATTCTTTCCCTATGTCATTGTGATGGCTAGGTTAATGTGTCAACTCGGCCAGGTAATTGTGTCAAGGTGTTTGATCCAGCAAGCACTGGGCTAATTGTAATACAAGAGCATTTATGGACTTCGATCACCAGTTAGTTTTCTGCAAGGATGGCTGATTACATCTGCATCAATCAGGAAGATTGCATCAGCAATGGGTGATGCTTTTATCCAATCAGTTGAATGCTTTAAAAGGAGAATTGATTTCAACATTCAGAGAGAATTTCCCAGCTCGTCTTTGTACAGCCAACTTTTCCCAGAAACTCATCAAGGACCTTTCATCAGACTTTCATTGGAGCCCCTGGTTTGCCTGCCTGCGGAACCTGGACTTGTGATCCCCATGGTGGCGGGAGAAACTCTTATAAAATCTCATATTATTGACAGATATCTCTTGTTGATCCTGTTTCCCAAGAGATCCCTGACTAATACAGTCATATATGGAGTTTTCATTTATGTTTGATTCTCATTCTGCTTTATCTTTTTTGGTTAACTAATCAACTGTTCTAACCCTACGTTCATTTCTACAACAATATTTATAATGTTTTTTAAGTCTGACAAGACATGTACCCCCCAACATTATTCTTCTGTTGAAGAGATTTGGTGAACTTGAGCCTTTGCTTTTCCATAT
>JAQZBX010029973.1:16066-27134 GCA_029593785.1 Cabassous unicinctus
GTAACATATCTCTCCATTCATTTAATGCTCTTAAGTTTTGAAAAGTTCATAAAATGTTTTTTCATATTTTTAATAGATTTCTTCCTACATATTTTAATTTTAATTTTTGTTGTGCTTACACACAGCTTTGCCAAACAATGATTTTATCAATATTTTTAATCTTTGCCTTATGGAAGTAAAAATATATCTTACTTTAAATAAACAACTTGAATTCATTTTCTTAATTGTGTAATATTTTGCCATTTGTACTTTTACAAATTGCTTTTCCATACACCTTACCTAATTTCACTGGCATATTAAAAATCTTTATATTTATTTTAAAGAAATTTTATATACTATGATGCAAAAGAAAACTTTTTCTTTGATAGTATTTTTTGGTGTAGAGAGGTATATTTTTCATTTCAATGTTGGTTAACTGTCAATCAGATCCCTTTATGTTTCTACTTTCATACTGCAAGAATATATGATAATCCACAAATATTTTATTTTAATTAATTTATATATTTTTAAATATGTTTAAAGCTTTCTGTATATATATATGCATGTTTGTGTGGGGAAGGTTTTAGAGAAATAAATATAGAAAATATATGTTTGTTTGTGTGCATGTGTGTAAAAATTTTCGGGTTCAAATGGCTTTCTGTTGCCATCAAAGCATTTTATTTCAATGCATTTATTTTAAAATCTATCCTACTTCCCTAATTCAATATGACATGTTTTTGTATTTGATGTACAAATATTTGTGTATCTATCTCTAGATACTCTTCCTTTGAATGACTATTCCTAGGACAATATCCCATTATTTTAGTAGATTTATAGCAGATTTTTTGATACCTCATAAAAAAAAAAGCCTACCCTTCATTAATCTTACTAAAACAGCATTTTCTGTTTCAAACAATTCTTTCCCACATTAGTATTTTAATAATTTCAGAAGGTTATAGAAATGTACTAGGAATCTGCCAGAAAATTTAATAAATATATAATTAAGTTTGAAAAGAATTTGCATCTTGTCCATATTGAATCATTCTGTCTGATAACATGAATATTCTGTCTCTTTAGGTCTTTAAACTTCTTCCATAATCAATTTGGTTCTGTTTTGTTTTGTTTTTACTATAGAGGTATTTCACATTTTCCTTGAGTTTATTTCCACATACTTTATAATTTGATTACATTCATGGATGTTGTCCTTTCCACATTGTAACATCTAAATAATCATGACTAATATTCAAGAAAGTTATTAATACATGTGAATCAGCTCAGTTTTGATTTCAGCCCAGTTTACTGAACCCCCTTATTTAATATGATAGGTTTTCAGTTTATTCTTTAAATTTGCCAAGTAGAAAACATATCATCCTAAGTAAGGAACGTGTTCTCTTTCCAAAATTTTACATTTCTCCTTATTATATTATTGTATTACCTGGGCTTTTAGAAAAATGTGGGATAATAATTGTGGCTAGGGGAAACCTTGACATATTCTTGGCTTCACTGGTGATGCTTGTGGTATTTCCCCATTTAAAAAAAAAATCTGTTCATTAAAAATTGTCATCCCCTCTCTTAGTGATCTGGTAGAAGCAGATAACTCTCTCCAAAAGAACAACTGAAAACTATTTATATAGAGTTCTGCAGGATTAAGGAATTAAAAAAATTAGAGAAGTGTTCAAAGACTAGCAACAATGGTAAATCATTATGATCCCCAGATCAGAAGGGACAAAGGGAGAAGATTTTGTTTTTCTGAATATACTAATAGCTATAGCTGAATATGAGCTTTTTCACTTGAAAAAGCTGTGGTATGGTGAGAGGACAAAGCCTGTATTGATTACTGTAGTTTGTAGTAAGTTTGAAAATAAGGTGTTTTTTTAAAGATATATTTGGCTATTCTGATTCCCTTGAGTCAGACATCATGACACTTGAGTAGATATATCCTAAGATCAGAGAAATTTTTTTGCACAAAGACATACAATTATGACATTCAGAAATATTCATATGACGATATTCTCAATATATGTCCATATTCATATTTCATTTACTATTCATATAATGTTTAATGTAAGACTTTTCTCTGACATAGGAAAAAATCCATAATCAAACATTACATTTAATTGCTGTGTCTCTTTATTTTATTTTAACCTGGAACTGTTCTTCAGGTCTTCTCTGGCTTTACCACTGTAAAATATTGCAGAGTATTTCCCATTTGCTTTGTTGAATTTTCCTCAATCTGAATTTGAGGGTTGCACTTTGACTAGGTTTAAGTTATCCATATTTGCCAAGCTTCCTTCTTTTCCTCTACCACCAAGTCTTCCCAAACTACCTTCCTGTTTCTATTCATCCTCACCTCCCTGAGAAGTAATGTTATTTTTTATTTACCATGTCATCTTAGGTCCTACATAATTTCAAGCTATTTTTGTAAACTAAATCTTAGATTTACTAGATCTCAGTCAGACCTTTCTTTGTAGTGATTTTTTTTTATTGTGGGTAAAACTCAAATTTTTCACAATACATACCAATATTTGTAAAATGATATATAAATATATATGTATATATGTGCATTTGTTTACATAAATGTTATTTATATATTTTTTAAAGGTGCTTAGATTATCTAAATATTACACAGAAATTACAGGGATTCCCATGTTCCCCACCTCCCACACCTCCCACAACATCCCACACCAACATCCTTCATCAGTGTGGCACATCACTCACAATGGATATACACATCCTGGGGCCTTACCACCAAGCATAGACCAGGGTTCACATCATAGACCACACTCTCTCCCACACAGTTCTGCATGGTATATGCTGATGTAAAATGGCCTACATCTGTCGCTGCAGCGCCACTCAGGACAACCCCAAAGTCCCGAAAAAGCCCCTGTATTTCAACTGCCCCTCCCCTCCCTGCCCCGAAAGCTTTCAGTGGCCACCGGCTCCACCTCACTGTTGTAATTTCTTCCATTGCTTGAATCACAATATGTCTACAACAGAATACCATTAATTCCACTCTAGTCCATTGCTCTTTGTAGTGATTTTAATATTAGTGTGACTTATTCTTCTATAGGTGATTCTGGTTATTTTTATTTCCCTTGAGCTTTCTTCTTCCCTCTCCTCTTCTCCACAGTCTCTTCAGGCTTCCTTTACTCATCCTTCAGGCAAGTAGTATAAGCTCCTGAGTTATCTGCTGGAATTTGGTGTTGGATTTTTGTTTTTGTGTTTTATTTTCTCTATTCAGAGATAATTTGAAGTTCATAGTCTTCTTGGGGTATTAGTTATGCTGAATTTATTAGTTATGTGTGATTTTATGTGACTATTGTGTTTGCACAGTGTGGTTTTTATATGATGAGTGAAGAGATTCAGATTTAAGGATCTGCCATTGTTATATGAAAGGAACCTGAAATTAATTACCAAATATTTCTGGATTTATATTTTATATGTTTTTTCTCATATTACATGTAATTTTCTCTCTCAAATTTTAAGTCCAAATGCCTATTTACATATTTATTTTAAGAAATTTACTTTCTTTCTGACAAAACTTCTTAGTTGGGATTTGGTATATGGATATTATCTGAGTTGGACTGAAATGTTTTGGAAGTTGGTTAACAATGATCCTGTGCCATACTTATCTATTAAGTACTTTTGTCATGCACAAAGCTTTTAGCTTTTCTACTCACTTCTTTGCCCTCTTGGTTATGAGAATTTCAAATATATGTTGATTAATCGAAAATCAAATTTTCTTGTCATGCAACCTTAAATCTTTGGTCTGAATAAGTCATTTTTTCTTTGTAGATAAATTGCTGTTTTTCGACTTATGTCTCCTATAGTGATTGGCCAGGGAAAGACTTTGAAAATATAAAATTCATTTGAAATATCAGGTGGAAGGTCTTAGCGCTCTAGGTGATGAGATTCCTCAGTGAATTTAATTAAGAATAAGTAGTCTTAGGAACAAAAAGTTTCAACAGCTCAGTGAAAGTTTTTCTTATTCATTATTGATTAATTACCCAATCATATCTTTCTTACCTGGGAGAAGATTTCTCCTTGGGTATTATGTTACAGTCAAGATGTAAATAAAAGCCACTGTATTACTAATATGAACTGTATTATAATAGTCATATGAAAGCTTTAAAAAGTAACCAAAACAAAATGCATTTATTTTATTATTTGGCTCATTACACTCTTGACTAAAAATGCCATTAAAGGTATGTTTCAGTGATTTGGCCAGTTAAAAGTAATAATGACCTTTTAGATTTCTTTGATTCTTGATAAGTATTCTCAAGAACAGACAGTCTGCAAATTTGAAGATTCATGAATCATATCAACAGCATATTCTTGGAATCAACTTCAAAACTGAATTGAACAGATAGTGTTCCAAAGTAGTGTCTTTACGTATAACACCATCCTCTGGAAGTGATGGTGTTGATTCCATCCTTTGAGTTAACTCTGGATAATTCTATAATCCAAGCTTGTTTATAAAAATGAATTTGTTTTTAAAGGCTGAAGAAGATGGTCATGTTTTCTTCATGCATAGAAAAATATAACTGTGTGGGACAAAGCATTTCCAACTCCAGTGAGTGAGTGTTCTCTGATCTTTTCTCTATAGTTGCATCAGGATCATTGTGGTGGCAATCTTCATTCTATAGGAAGCTCAAAAAAAAAAAATTAGCCATCATCTTTCAGGACCAAAGATAAAGTTGAGTAAGCCTGGATTTGGAAAAAGTGACTGAAGGAGAGAAAGAAAACCCAGGTAACATATTTGCAAAACTCTCCACTGTTTTGATGAGAGGTTAGACTTGGAATGAATTCTATGTCTATCTTAAGAAGTAGGTTTTATCATTTGAGAGCAAAGGTTTTATGCCTGAAACTCTGAAAATAAGATAACACATGCATTTTCTCTATTTTATAGAATATTATTGGAATAAATGCAATGGAAATGTTTTTCTTTGTATTATAGTTGTTTACATACATACTGAAATAAAGGAAACATATAGCATAATGTACCATATCATAATATAACATAAAATCATAACTTAATAATATAAAATGACATATATATGGTATTCAAAATAACATTTTGTTGTGTAAATTATTAGCTCCTTAATACAAACTTGGAAATTTAGTTACTTTCTAAAGTTATAAACCTATGCTTATAACTTTTTAGGAAAAGGATTTTAGTGTCTTTAGAAATAGAAATTAATTTGATAGATGCAAGATCTGGGTTAACCACACAGGCATATTCTTATTTTCATGGTCTTAAAAATATTGTGAATGGAATTAAAAATATCACATCATATACATAGTCAATCTCTTTCATTGTTCAATTTATTTTAAACAATCCTTCACATTAAATTTTTTTGCTTTTTTTAAGTTCATAATGTTGTGCTGCTATCACCACCATGACAAAAGCTTTTCCATTACCCAAAATAGATTTTAGTTTTAAAGATAGTGTGGAGAAAGGCAGCCAAAAGATTTCTACCCAGTAATGTAAATGGTAAAGTGAAAACCAGATGCCATAATTGCATTTAATAATAGCTCAGTCAATCCATCCATCCCACATGGAATGCTCTTTTGTATAATTAGGAGGAGAGTGGACTTTGAGGAAATTAATGTAAGACTAATTGTAGAGATGTAACACTAAAGTTACATGGGGAAACAGATAATAGTAAGCAATATCTCACATTTATTTAGTCCATTTTATTTGACAAACAATTTTCTAAAACTTGCATTTTCATTTTCCTATTTAATTATTAAAACCACCTTAAGTTTTAGGTGCTATTATAATTCTCATTGTTCAAGCATTATTGAGTAAATTACTCAAAGTAATACAGTTGGTAAATGCAGATTCTGAGAATCCAATTCCAAATCAGAATTTAGAAACTGAGCTATCAATAACTATACTATGTAGAAATCCTTACCCAGCCTTGTAAATAAAATAAAACAAAACAAAACAAAAAACAAAACTGGCAATGACTATATAAAGAATAGGCAATCCACCCTCTCTGATTATTGCTTTTCTATATTTACCTTGAGTCCAATCAATTGTCTGCAGGATTGAGAGGTAGCAATTTTTCTTTACCATGAAGAAGTTGACTTGGAATTTGTGGTATTTCTTTAAAAATCATCTTTTATTTTTTAAACAATATCCTGACTAGGTGTTTATTAAGATCTCAAAAATTTGGTGGGGACATTTTTGTGCTTATTGCAGAATCACTTAACAAAATCCTATTGCTCTCAAGGAGAATTAAATACAGATGTCTTTAGCCAAGGATTGTGATTATATGTTTCAAAAAGATCTGGATTAAGTCTCAAAATTGCAGAGTATAAAATTTCCAAAGCCTTGCTGACTGAAAGTCATTTCCAGTATTTTACATTCTGCATACCATAATAGTAGCTTGTTTTTCTACCCTTATGTTGTTGGTTTTGGTAACTTGGTGAGCTGCTCAATTTATCTTATTTTAATTGTCATTGAGGGATGCTTATCAAAGGATTTACATTTTTGGAGGGTTCCTTAATGACTTACTTGTTCTCATTAAATATTTAAAGACATTTGAAGAATCTGGTAAAGGTTTACATTAGATATATTTATTTTTTCATAAAATATAAAGTCATTCAAAGAGTCATATAATTTTCAGTAGTTTAGAGTAATAAATATGCTCCTAAAGCTTTGTTAATTCTCAAATTTTTACTGAGTACTTAAAATGCATGTAGAATATTCATAGATTCTGGAGATACAATTATTAGTAAGATAAATTTGCTATCTGAATAGAGACCACAGATTATAATGGGAGATACACCTATAAACAAATAATTCTTAAAGTGTTATAACTACTCAAGAAATCAAGAGGTGAAGCCCTCCTAATGGAAATTATCTCTTAAATACTCAGACAGCTTCTATGAATTGTGAGGATCTACTTACAATTGTAAATGCAGGTATATTTTCATAATTGTAAGTGAGGCTATTTAATTATACTTATGCAATTAGCTACAGAATCCTCAAAGACGGGACTCCCATGTTAGGCAGCTCATCTCTTCTACTGATATACCCTAAATTTTAGAATCAGTTTTCTCATTTTTTCTTGCCCCAGAAGTACACAGATTCTGAGAGGCAAGTACAGATACTGATTCTGCTATCCTCCATGTCACCTCCTGATTGACAGCTCAAGAAATGAAATTCCTCCATCCTCAACTCAATCACACCCCCAAAACTAAACCTTTTTACTTAAATTGAAAGCATATTTTCTTCAGGTTATTTCCTTATTGTCTTTCTATCCTTAATTTTACCCTCCCTATGGTGCTTGAATACAGATTGTCTTGCTTAGAAGCACAAAAGATAGGATAATTTCCTGCCATTTAAAAATCACAATAAAAAATATAGACATTGTAACAGCAAATTTAAAATAATTCCACTCATATTATGTCATAAAAATATATATTTGCACATGCAATTGGCCCCGGTCTTTTCTAGAGTTAGCAAAAGTGTCTTATATTCAGCACAAATTCAGATACACAAGAACTAATAATAAGAGCAAAATGATGGTTGTATCTGTTGATTACCTTAATAAGTAAATAACAGGTGGCACATGCTACTTCACCCTGATTAATATAAAATTGGTCTAGCATTAAAAGTGTTATGTGGTTGAGGACAAAGTTTCAACAACAAGAATTCAGAGACTCATACATCTGAAAAGAAGATCATAACATTTCCAATGAGTAATATAAGTTGAGACAACACTTTCCAAGTTTACTGGCCTGAAAAATAAATACCTATTTCCAGATTGTTAGTATAGAGTTCTTTCTATGAAGCCATGATCCACCTAAAAAATTTTTAACACTCTGAATTGACTCTGTATTGGTTAGATATAAGATACTCTAAACTCTTATGAAAATTAGAGAAAATGTCTATGCAGTGCCCATCCACCTTGATTTGTATTACCCATTTCTTTCCTCAAATAAATTGCAATAAATGTCAATCCAGTTTGTATGTGTATATCTGTGTATGTGTTTTCAAACAAAACATTACTTTTATTGGGCTTTCTTACCTGGGAAGAATTTAATATTATTATCTCTGCTAAATTTCCCTCTGATGATTTTTGAAACTCAGTTTAATTAAATGAAGTTTAATAAGCACTCATTAAGTGCCTGGTTCCCTTTTATGCCTGCAGGTGATTTATTCTTATATTCTTGGAGCTCATAGTAAAGTAACTCAGGAAAGCACACCTGTAAACATAAAATTTTAAGCTCCATGCACTAAGTACAATTTTACATAAGTATATATAGATATAAAGTCATGTGAGTTGAAATTATTTTGATGGTGGATCCGAGAATGTCAAAAAGCCTTCTAGAAAAAAGAAATGATATATAATGTCAAATATGCAGTCTTTGTGAGAGACATTCTGAAGAAAGCAGCTTTCTTCAGTAGACTGTCTCACAGATGTTCCTACTTCCATGTACCATCCAGTTAAAAATGCTGAAGTCTCATTGAAGGTGAAGCAAGAAATTTGTGAAAAGGATTGGGTGATTGTGGGAGGAGATTTCTACTGCCATTGCTCCCAAAATGATCTCATACTTGCTGCAAGAGAAGAAGACCATTTCTTTCTAGGGTTGGATGACTCAAGTCTTCATACATCATTCATTTGCTGGTGCTGAAGCCATTCTTCTGGTGGTGATGGCCTATGATTGATACGTACCATCTGTGAACTCCTTCATTATTTGTTCATCATGAATTGGTGAGTGTGTGTTCTTATGCTATTGGTGGCCTGGGTTAGAGGCTTTCTGCACTCATTGGTTCAATTTCTCTTTATCTATCAGCTCCCTTTCTGTGACCCCAATGTCATTGACAACTTTTTGTTTGATATGTACCCCTTATTAAAACTTGCTTGTACCAATACCTACCTCCTTGGACTTTCCATGACAGCCAATGGAGGTGCAATTTGCACTGACATCTTCTTCATCCTCCTAGTCTCCTATAGAGTCATCTTACACTCATTGAAGACACATGGTTTGGAAGGAAAGCACAAAACCTTACACACCTGTGCATCCCATTGTGTTGTGGTTATTTTATTCTTTGTTCCCTGTATCTTTCTGTATGCAAAGCCCAATTCGACCTTTCCCATTGACAAATCCATGGCTGTGGTTTTAACTTTCATAATCCCCATGTTGAACCCCTTAATATATACCCTGAGAAATGCAGAAATGAGAAATGCTATGAGGAAACTTTGGTGCAGAAAACTGACCCTAGTTGAAAGAGGGATGCATCCCTCACTCAGAGCATGATATTTATTCCATCACAGAGATAAGGGATCATTTCACTATCAGTGAATACCTTAATATATTTTTATTATTCTATTTGGGTTATTTAGCCTATTCTAAGAAAGTTATAGAAATCATTCTTTATCAAAGTGGAATATATTATAGCCCTTAAGGATCAAGAGAATTATACAGGCTTAATACTATATTTATGTCTCTCTCTGTATATATTTATTTATATAATTATACTATGTTAAGCTATCTTGTAGAATAAAAATTTTTATTTGATTTCAAGTACACAAAATTTGACTTAAAATTCTGATTGCTAAAAACTTATTCTGATAATAAAACATTGTCTTGGTCAAAATAAAGTATCACAGCACGTGCTAATGGTTGAGGATATACCCATGAGAAATGAACTTTTTTTGCCTTATAACATGCTAAATGCTAACTTTTAAAAATCTATGATGGAGTGAAGATAAGCAGATAGCATATGTTAATTTTGTGAAGGTATTATGACTGTCCTTTGAACAGTAAGATATTCAACCCCATTTTGCACATCTATATCACTTGTCTTCCTCCAATTATTAAAATACATATTTAATATCTGTATTTACATATTTAAGCCATTCAAACCCTAGAAGAGCACTAGAATATACCTGTATTACATTAAACTCTCTGGGCACACATTTTAAAAGCACAATGGCTGTTAAACATATGGGACCAGATTGTCTTCTTTTGTTTTACGCAACAAATGACATTCTGACTCCTTGTAAATTAAATGATATGTTCTCATTGACTTAAGTGATAAATCAAAGGCATCTTCCCATTTATAATTGCACTGTAGCATTTTTGCTGATATAATTCATGTTACAAGGATCAGTTTTTAAAGGTCTGGGCTTAACCTTCTTCCTGTTGAGAAATCTACCCATTATATATATAGTAAAGCATAAAATTGGAATTTCTCCCTCACCTTTTTTCTCTACTTATAATTTAAATTCACCAAAGTGTACATAAATTCCAGTCATGTAATTTATTTATCTGTGAAGGAAATCAAAAGTATTCTAGATGTTTTAATTAGAAAATAATCCAATAAAAGGAAATAGGAGCTGATGTAATTAGAGAGGTTGGAGGAGTTGGCATTTAGAAAGAGGAGTGGGCACTTTTGAGATCAAGAATTCACTACCTAAGCTGTGATCCAGAGATAAGGAAGCAAGGTTCAGGAAGAAGGGTCACAGCAACTACATCTCAAACTCATCCCTGCACTGAGTTTGAAAAAAAATTTTTTCCTTAGAAATTTAGAAATTTTGTTTTTTACAATTATGGCTTTAGTCCATACAGCATTTTAATGTGCAGATATGTTGGGAGGTGGAGATTTACTTTCCTTTTATATTATAAAAATAACTAAATTGTCCCAGAACTATTTATTGAATAACCATTCAATTTTCCACTACCCTCTGATGCCACCACTTCCATATATTAATTTATTGTATGTATGCATTTTTCTGTTTCTTGAATTTCAGTTTTATTCAATTAGTTCATCTATCCATGAGTTAATACCACACTGTCTAAATTACTATAGTGTTTTAGACACTATTGCTGTATTAAAAATCACTCCAAAACTAAGTGGCTTTAAAAAACACACAATCACAAGGCATCCACCAGAAAACGCTGTCCTGTGGAGGAAATGCTAAAGTAACTCATCTTGCAGGACGACATTGAAGATTGGTCTTCTGTTGATCTGATTATTTTGTAAAAGACTTTATAGTGTACAAGACACAACTGTCCAACTGTATATAGCTGCCAATTAGTTTTCTTTGTTTTTACTTTGTCCTTTGCT
>JAQZBX010029974.1:0-18735 GCA_029593785.1 Cabassous unicinctus
GAATGTTTAGCCTACCCTGATTATCACAAAATCAGGACAGTGAGAATATTCACATAAGACACTGCTCTTAATGTCACAGGAGAGAACCAAATTCTAGAACCTTCTGTAATACAAACAAGTTTGACATGGGAAAAAGATGTGCTGTCCTGGCAACCAAAATAAAAACACCTAAAATAATCTGGATGGGAGCTTTCTATTAGATATGCTGGTTTTTATTTTGTTTTGTTTTGTTTGAAAAGGCAGAGATCACAGCTCTGAATATGAGGACTAAAACCTCTTCAGCCTCTTCAAAGGCAGGAGAATGATAGTTCAGATTCCATGACTGAAGGCAGGGAAACCCTCCACAAACCTCAACCATCTAGAGGCTGGCTGCTGCTCTAACCCTTCCTTCCTAACTCATTCTCACCAAGGGCTGGGAATTCAAGTGTCCTCCTTGTCAGGAGGATTTGAAGATTAAGCAAACAACAGGAAGAATAGCCAATGCTCAAAGAAATGAAGGGAGAATGCTCTCTGGTCAAACTCAAATGTGCTGGAAAAAGACGTAGGTAAACGTGGTGAATGACATAAACCCAAACTGTCCTAGTGCCTCACCCCTAGGCTCATCAGAATATATTCTTTTTAGAAATACAGGACTGAAAGTAACGAAAACGTGTTGTTTGTATAGCTCTTCTAATTTTCAGTGAGAAGAGTTATCGGATTAAGTAATATGATTGATACTCTCCCAGATGGGCATATTGGCAAGACCATGTGTGTGTGTGTGTGTGTTGAGGAAAGGGATATAGACAAGCATACATCACATCACCCCTTAGGAAACCAGCCAAAGAAGCTCTGGCATTTGACTTTCAGGGACAGTTTGGGCTGGGAATGGTACTTTGCCTCCAGTCACGCAGTTCCCTACTTCCTGAGGCGACCCCATAGCTAGAACAGCAGGTGCCCAGAGAAGTCTGTAATTCCTTAGAGATTTTAGTGTGTCCTAATTCTCTAGCTGGAGAGTGCATTAGGCTGGAGCTAAAGGAAAATATTATCTCAGTTTTCAAAAGGAAAAACCTCCAAAAACTAATGCACCAGAGAATCTGAAGTCTTACAAGTTTTAAGGGTTTTATGGATTTTCCCAAATGGTAAAGAAATCCTTTTCTAGCCACCGAAAGTCATATGAACCAAGGTGAATTTTGCTCCATGCTGTAATTTTAGTCCTACCTCCTTTATCTTTTTCTTCTTGCCCCTCCTCCTTCCTCATAGGTCTCACCTAAAGCAGGTAATTGAGCTCCACAAGGGGTTGCATAAATATGGGGACACTGACCTGTGGAAAATATGATGACAGTCATCACTTTATGGACTTGGGTAAATGAGGTTGCCGAGTTTTTTCTTATGTACTTGATTTGCAATTAGAGTAAGTAACTACAAGTTCTCAGGCAATGTCTTAGCTTTGATTTTGTTTTTCAAATTACATGGTTTCTCATTGTGATTAAAGGTGAGCAGGTTATCTTCCTTCTCAGTTTTCCTTTTTTTAATGAGTATTTGGTTCAAACAGTGGAGCAAAAAACTAATTAGTATTATCAATTGCTTCAAAAAATTAAATGAGCAACACTTAAGAAGATAGAAAGAAATATACACACTCACACACACACACTCACTACATAACTCCTTCATGCATTTACATGGCTCATATATTAATTCTTAACGATTGCAACCATTGCTTAATCTATTTCGGATTTTCCCCTGGCTTATGTAGTAATAACAAATGGATCTCTTATTTTGAGGTTGGATCTCCTGAATTGTCTGTTTCTGGGGTTTTCAAAAACTTCATCAGGTTTAAAAACCTTGTCCATAGCTCTTCTGTTATAGATTTTATTCCCCTAAAGGGAAGTCATTTCACAGTCTAAGAGCTGACTTCCTCTCCTTCTCTCTTCCTCTCTCTCTGCAGTGCTCAAAACACTGTCCAGGCTTCGACCTTCTTTCTTTGGAAGAAAAAACTGCTTTTTTGTTCCATACAACTGCAAAACGAGAGGCACCATCGACCCAACATATGTATACACATCAACAGTATGACACTTGTCCATCTTTTGCAATCAAAAAAGCTTAATTGATCTTTAAAAAAACAAAGAATTCTTTCCTCAAACCCAAATCACCTAAGACTTCCAGCTCCTGAGTGCTGATAAATCTGAAAACAATGGCATCCTTAGCAACCAATCCTCTCGAACACAGGAAAGGATTAAACTTCCTTCTTTAAGAGGTATAGCATCCATTTTCAGTTTCAAATCCCATTTAATCCAATAATTTAAAAAACATTTAAACAGAACATAACAGAATTTTAAAAAGCAATATTTGATAATTTCACCACCAGTACTTAAACTTGAAGTCAAAGTCATTTGGGCATTTGCTCCTAGTGCTCCTGTGGTTCTCTGGAATTTAGAGGGATCAGAGAGCACAATAACTCTGGTGTCTATTGACAATCTTCAGCACATCCTCACCTAAAAACACCCAACACAATGTTGCTCATCCTTTAAAGGTCTGCCTTTACTAACTCTTTCAAAGTCTTCCACTGGAACCTTGGCCTACGTGGCCTAGAGTCAGGGGGTTCCCTTAACTTGCTGGGCATAGGCTATCCTAACCCTGCTGATGAATTGTGTAATACCAAGCAGTCTTCCCTCTCCCTTCTCTGAGCCTCTGCTGTTTTGTTGGTTTGTTTACTTTCCAATTTGTAGAAGGTCTCTTCTAGCAAGACCAAGAGTCTCTGGTTTAAATCCTGACTCTGCCACCATGTGAATGTCTTGGGCAAATTACTTGCATCTTTATGGCCCAGTTTTCTCATATGTAATATTCTCATCCCAAGGGGGTTGTAAAACATTGGAGAAAACATACTTCACATGTTTGGTGCAATGCCAAGATATAGATGCTCAATAAATGGGAGTTTGTGCTTTATTTAGGTTGAGCCATATGTAAATGCCATTTTTGCAGGTCAGACAGGGATGAATACTGCAGTTGCATAGGGTTCAACCTAATACTTTAGAGATTAGCGTTAAGTCTGGCTCAATCCTTGAAAAAACTATCACAGTTCACTTGCTAGTGGAAACTGCTCTGTAACCTTGCCCTACCTGAATTCTTTCCCACACCCTCAAGGTCCGTATGGGGTTAGCAAAAGGGACCTGTCACTAAGTCTATGTACAAATGGTTAGAAAGAGAATGAATTCCCTCTCTATTCCTCAACATTTTACTTGGTATTCACCTAAAATAAACAGGTGGCCAGGTTTACATCCATGGATCCATTGCCTTTCTAGGGAATGAAATGCTGCAGGTGGTCCTTGCTGAACTTCCTCTAGAACAAATAGGGTATATTGTGAAGAACACCTTTCAGCCAGTTCCTTAGGGTGGCCATCAAAAGCCCTGGTGCTCTGGCCATTCACCTAGTTTCCCAGCTTCATCTACCACATCACCCCACCACCGAGACTACTACACACATGCACATTGAACCTGCACCCCAGCTGACTTCTCACCTTTCTTCAGACATCCCCAGGCACTGTCTAGCTTCTTGGCCTTGGGCTCATTCCGCAAACTGAAGTGTCTTCCCTTTTGTTCAATGTCTCCTTATTGCATCTTTCAAGGTCCAGATCAAACCTTGCCTCACTCAAAGCACTTTTCTCCACTCATAAATCATAAACAACCTACTGCTACTCCTGCTCCCCAATATTATATTAGTTGGCCTTTTTAAAACTGTGATTTGTTTTCAGTTAAGCCTCTTCCACTGTGGAGGATTAAAGATGGCAACAAATTCTTTGTTATTCTTACTGAGAGCAGGAGGCTAAGTCTCACGCTGTAAATGTGGGCCTCAGTGGCTTGTCTGAACAATAGACCTCTGAGGCTAGGTCATAAGAAGTCTTGCAGCTTCAACTGTAGCTCTGGGAGCCCTGAACTGCCATATCAATCCAAGTACCGTGGAGAGGCACCGAGATGGCATGAAGACAGGAGATTCCTGTCCAGCCCCCAGCTATTCAGGCCATCTCAGCCAAGGCCCCAAACATCATGTGGAACAGACAGTAAGCCTAGGTGATTCCACCAAGCCCTGCCAAAATTGCAGATCATAAGCAAAATAAGTGATTGTCATTGCACAAAAAACCACCAGGTTTGGGGGTTTGCATTTTTTTTTTTTATGCTCTTTTTTTTTTTTAATTTTTTTTTTTTCATATATATTTTAAAAGATGCTTAGATTACATAGATGTTACACAAAAATTACAGGGATTCCCGTGATCTCCACCTCCCATACCTAACATAACATCTCACATAAACCTCTTTCATTAGTGTGGCACATCACCTGCAATGGATATACACATCCTGGGGCTTTGCCACTAAGCATGGACCACAGTTCACATCATAGGCCACACTCTGTCCCACACAGTTCTGCATGGTATATGCTGCTCTAAAATGGCCTATATCTGTCACCACAGCGTCACTCAGGACAACCCCCAAGTCCTGAAAAAGCCCCTGAATTACAACTGCCATTCCCCTCCCCGCCCCGAAAGCGTCTAGTAGCCACTGGCTTCACCTCACTGTTACAATTTCTTCCATTGCTTGAATCCCAGTATGTCTACAACAGAATACCATTAAGTCCACTCTAGTCCATAGCTCTTCCCCCAATCCTGAGGGGACTGGAATGGTGATGTCCACTCCATCTCCCAGTGAGAGTGGGCTTATATCCCATGGATATGGTGGATGAGATTATCCTGCCTTCAGCTGCAGGCTCTCTCCATTCCCTGGGATGGCCATTGTCCATCATCGTCATCTCTTCACCAGGTGACTTGGGTGAGTCCATTGAGCTGTAGAGTAGGAGTTGCAGCTCCACTGAGATTCCAGGCACAGCTGGCACATAGGCAGGCCAGAGGCTCCAGTTTCTGGAAGTACACCTAAAAACTCCAGCCTCACGTATAGGTTTGAATAGAAGGGACTGATGGACCATGTGCAGGGAGGGGGGGTTTGCATTTTATGCAGCAGGAGACAAGAGCACCCAAGGGAGAGACAGGGCCTTTCATATGTTTATATTCCCCATGGCTGTCAAATATAGAGTTTCATAGACGCTTAGTCCCTCTTCATTGTTAAATAAATGCCATGCCTGCCAGGAGACAGTTGATAAGGACTGTGCCCAAGCCTTACCCAAGATGGTGCTATGCCCACTGAAGCCTGTCCTAATGCTATACCAATTTGCATTCCATTCCAAGGGGTACACTTCTCACTTTAAGCTAGAACTGTGAAAGGCCCCTGTGGCGCAGTGGAGAAACAAACAAATCCATTTAAAGAAAACCTCAAGGAGGATTTGGCAAGGTTGACATCAGAGTCAATTCACCCATCAGGAGAATGCATACGGAAAGCACTCACCTTAATGGGATTTGCCCATGTAAGTATGAAGCATTTGGGCATAAATGCTTCACTCTTTTAATTTCCAGAAATACAGTCAGTGACCTTTGTCCCACACATAATGTTTCTTGCCAAATCACTAGCAGCCTGACGCACAACAAATTCCATTTAGTTGCCTTAATAAAACACAGATAGGCTAACAGTGCCATTGATCTTGGGTCTGTAGGCGGAGAAATGCTACATCCACGTCACTCAGGCTGGCTAGGAGTGTTTACACCTCTCCAAGAGCTCAGATGGGACATTAGACACTTTCAATTGATTTACACTTTGTGGTTTTCTTTCACTTTCTTCTCCCCCTGCCCAAAAGCTCAAGAGAAATTCATTCCGAAAAATAAAGAAGAGAAAAATGTTTAAAGTAAATGAGGCTACCTTTCTTTAAAATGATATTTACAAATGCAAAACATAGTGTGAGGCTCTTTTCTTTGCGTGAACAGGATGTCTTCCATACACTTAGATTTCCCAGGCTAAGCTCAGGATTTGTGAACGTGAATTCACACGCACTTTCAGGCTCCCAAACATACACAATGGCAGGCTGACAATCCAGACTTAAAGAGCTAGAAGGGAAAAATTAAATCCAAATACTTCTCTCCTTCCTTTCAGGATCTTCTTAAATGTTGCTTTTAGTCAGACTATAATTGGAAAAGATAATAATTTGGTTAAATGATTTCTAAGGAGAATTTGAAGATTACTTTTTTTCTTAGTACTAGAATCTTTCTTTAAAGAATCTCTGAAAAGGAGACAAGTAAAGTGGGTGAACTGCAGAGCTACCCTTGGTAGATGGGAGTTCTGGTGGGGAAGGGCTACAGCATGGAGATCACCCTTGAAACACTTATGTAGAACCTATAGTAGAAGATGAAAACCACAGATCTAGGCCCAGCCTCTTTTTTACAAATTGGGAAACTGAGGCCCAGAGAAGTTTCATGCAAGCCCAAGGTCACACAGCTAAGGCAATGGCAGAGTCAGCACACTAGCACCCAGGACTCCTTACACCCGGGCTGGGCTCCGCAGGCTCCGCGCTCACACCAAGTGCCGGGTTAAGAATTTATCAGGACTTGATAATTCTTAACCGGGCACTTCGCTGCTCACAGCAGGCCCGCCTGACTGGGAGGCAATTGTGTCTGTGCTGCTCACAGAGCAAGGCCGCTGACCGCCATGATCCTGAGCAAGCACCTCATAGACACAGCAGACCACCTCTAGCCGGCCCAGGCTTACCTGACAGACAGGCCCAGGCCTCGCCGACCAATCAGCATCACTCAGAGACATTGCTCTCCTAATGAGGCAGAGACAAGTGGCATCTATTGGCTTTAAAAGGCCACTTGCATTCTTGTCTCCCAAACCTCATGCCCCAGAATCTAGACTCCACACTGGATTGGGTCCTGTGCTGGGTAATAACACTGTTCTACTCATCACTCAATCTTTGGCCTTCCTGTATTTTACTTCCCTTTAATACTACCTGCATAACACAGCCACGTTCATAAGGATGTGAACCCACAGGCTGGCTTCCGTTCAGCCAGCCCTGATGAGATACTCAGTGCTTTCAGAGTAGAACGCTACGATCAAGATACATGACTTTCCATACCCTCATCAGCTCTCAATTTTCTTAAAGAGAAAAAAAAAAAAGTTATTTAGAAAATTGCCACTAACTTCACTTCCATTTTCCCCTACAGATGCACAATGAGCATATTCTTAGTCCTACATCATAATAGGTGTTCACAAATAAGACTCAGTCTTACGTTAGAATCTAAGGAGGTTGAAACAAAAATAAAACAGATGTGGATTCACACCATCAGAACCTCATTCTTCGTCATTCCCCGTCATTTTAATGAATGTCTCTTTGCTGCCAGTTGGACAGAACATTAGGCCTCACCAGCCCAAACACTTGAGTAATTCTGGAGTTTTCAGCTAAATTTCTCAGAATGAGACAACATCCACCCACCATACCCCGGACATGACTTCAGAAAATCTTTCTCCAGTCCCAGTCTTTAAAACAGTTCTGATGCTGATTACAGTAGCTTCCACCCACCATCTAAATTTGCGTAGTATCACAGATTTATCAAATCAGTCACTTATTTAGAAATGTAAAGTTTGGTACTATAATGTGGAAGGAAATGTAAAGGCTAATGCACTTGGGTGGAAATAATTTTTTTGAAGAGAAAATTAAAAAGAAGCTTGTCACCACAAAGGAGCTTGAACTCAGGTTTAACTGAGCAGAATGACTCACCTGCTCTTCACCTTATATTGCTATTCAGTATAACAACACAATCAAGCAGGTGGGCTCTGAAATTGGGCCATCTGAGTTCAAATTCTGGCTCCACCCCTTGCTACTTATATGACCTTGGACAAATTAAAGCTGTCTCTACCTCATAAGGTAGAAATGAGGACTGAAAGTAGTTAATAACAATTCTGACTCAGAGTAAGATCAAAATAACTGTCAGCTATTAGTTATTCTCCTCACAGGTCTGTTGTATCATAAATGACATTACTGAGTAAACCATCATAGAACATGAAGTATTCAACAAATATTACTTCTTTTTCTTCAGAGTTGTAGTAGTAGGACTATTGGATAATCTTAGAAATTTAAAACTGAAAGCAATTTTAAAGATCAACCAGAACAAAACTGTCATTTTAAAAATGAGAAAACTAAAGCCCAGAGAAGTACAATATGGAATTAGGGTTTCTTTCTTTCATTCATTTGTTCATTCATATATTCAACAGATATTATTGAGCACTGACTATGTGTCAGCCCAATTCCGGGTAGTGGATATGATGAGCAACAAAATGCACAAAGTTGGTGGGATTTCAATATTGGTCTTAATCCAGTGTACTTTCATCGAGAGTGCATATAGTGTAAAGTAGAAGTAGACCAATAATCTATTTGACATGAACCTAAAAGCATGCCTTTCACTAGTTTAATCTTCTTGCATAAACAACTTGAGCTCTCTGTGCCCCAATTTCTTCAAAAGTAAAACGGGAAGCTTGTTCTAAGGGCTTTCCCAGTTATGCTATACGATTGTTCTATGGCTGGTGGCTCAATTGCTTGTTTAACTCTTGATCCATTAGAACACATCAAAGGTTTCCATCTCCAAAACAGAAACAATTAACACTTGTTGCTAATCTACCAGGAAGGGACACCTATAGTTCTGTTTCTATAGTTAGACAACCTCAGATGGTAAGAAAATGTAACAATCTCTCCTGTTTCAGAAGCAAATACCACAATTTTCCATGTTCTGAGATGCTTCACTAATTATGAACCACTTGACTCATTTAGTGATGATGCTCCAAGAGGAGGCCTGCAAACCCAGTTAATTGCTGGAATCAGGTTGATGACAACACAAGCCTTGTCGTTTTTAAAGGAAACAGGAAATACTTAGAAAGAAAGCATCATAATCTTTTAGACACTCCTGTTTTGAAACTATCTGGCACTTCACCTAAGAAAAAGGCACTAACACTTTCAGGAAAATCTGTAATCTTAAAAACCTATATGTGTATTAAATACTTAGCCTTTTAGAGCTTCAACATAAAACCTGTAAAAATCGTCTTTACTTCTGATATTTCGGTTTTAACTTTAAACCAGAACAAAACAACTTCACTATGCTTTTCAATCTTCTGTGGCTGATGGGATGCATTGTTTTACTTGGGTATGAGTATCATCTGTGGTAGGCAGATTTCAAAGATGGCCCTTGGAGAGACTGTGGGAAGATGATGGAGTAGGAAGCTTCAGAAATCAGTCCTTCCACCAGAACAACTATTAAGCAGGCAGGAACTTTCTGAATCAACTATTTTAAAATTCCAGACCCCAGCAGATCCCTGTACAGCACCCAGGGAAGAGCAGGAAGAAGACATCCATAAACTACAGTAAATACCAGTAAATTCTTCTCTCCGTGCAGCAGTTACCACCATCCCCAACTCTCATGGCAGGCTACTGTGGGGTCTGGCCCCTGGCTTAGCTTGCTGTGCCTTAGAGGGACATAAAAATCCACTCCCCCAAGTTCTGAAGGGGGGTTGCATGGGCTAATCACTGACCACTGCTTATGTCTAGCAACTTCAGATCACTGGGGCCCAGGTCTGAGAGTGGCCACTGTTCCAACCTACGCCAAACAAAGGCAGCAGGGAGACTTGAAGGTGGTGTGGTCATTCAGCACTGTGGAGGACAGCAGACAGCCTGCATTTGCTGAGCAGGGGCCGAGTTAAGAAAGCACAGCTCTTGTTGCCCTTCCAAGCCCCTTTCTTATCCCCTCCCCTAGAAGTTTGCAGCTGGCTGGCACTGCCTATATGATTCCCTGATCTTGTTCCCACTGGGAAATACTAACCTGGAAACTCCTCTCTGGGGTGCCCCCTCTTCCAGAATTTGACCCCAGGCAAAAGTAGCATGAGACAAAGCAAGCCCTGTAAGAAACAACTGAGGAAGACAGCCTGGGGCAAAGGCTTATCTGCTTTAAGTCCTGCAGGGGGACACCCTGGGAAGTAGAGGGAGCATTCAAACCTCTGCAAACAGGCAAACTCCTGATGGCACAAGCCCAGGACAAGACACAGGCCCAGAAAAGACAAGGAAGGCCCTGCACTTTGCACTCGCCTTAGGTTGACCTTCCTGATAGGAGGGTTGAACTCTGATGGAGAGTACCAGCCAATTCAAAGCCAATTTGCAAAGATGGTGAATGTTGTGTTTTGCCAAGGTTTGCTTGGTTTTCGTAGTTTCTGACACTCAAGGAAATCTCTGTCATATGCCAGCTTGTTACAAACTCACGAAAGAGGTGTCTCAGGGAATAAATCCCAGTGTTGATATTTTAAAATATTAAAATATACAGTGTGAAACAAAAGATTACAAGACAAAACAGAGAAATAGGAAATGATGATCCATCCAAAGGAAGAAGATAAAAATCCAGAAAACATCAACAAAGAAGACCAGACAGTGGACATATGAGACAAAGACTTAAAAAATGATCTTCACTATGCTCAAGGAGATGAAGGAAAATGCAGAGAAAGGTTAAAGTATATCAGGAAACTAATTAATTAGCAATATAAGAATCTCAATAGAGAGATAGAAATTTTTAAAAGGAACCAAACAGAACTACTGGACTTGATGGAAATAACAAAGATTAAAGTGGAGATTTATGAAATGCAGAATGAAAAAACAATAGAGAGAATTAAAAAAACCAAAAATTTGGCTCTTTGAAAATAACAAGCCTTTAGCTGTACTGATGAAGACAAAAAAAAAAAGAGATAGGACAGAAATAACCAAAATCAGAAATGTAAAGGGGAATATTACTGTCAACCCAACAAAAATTAAAAAGATTATAAAGGGATAACATGAATGCCAAAAATTTGATAACATGGATGAAACAGACAAATTCTTGGAAACACACAAACTACTTTGCTGACTCAAGAAAAAATAGAAGATCTCACCAAAGTACTAATAAAGAGACTGAATCAGTAATCAAAAACCTCCCAACTAAGAAAACCCCAGGACCAGATGGCTTCACAGGGGAATTTTACCAAACAGTCCAAGAAGAATTAACACCAATCTTGCTAGAACTCTTCCAAAAAATTGAAAAGGAAAGAACACTCCCTAATTCATTCAACAAGGTCAATATTACACTCACACCAAAGCAGATAAAGATACCACAAGAAAAGAAAGTTACAGACCAATATCTCCTGTGAATATAGATACAAAAATCCCCAACAAAATAATAGCAAATGGAATCCAACAGCACATTAAAACAATTATACATGATGATCAAGTGGGATTTATCCCTGCTACGCCAGGGTGATTCAACATAAGAAAATCAATTATTAACATAATACATCACATTGGCAGAATGAAAAAAAAAATCACATAATCATCACTATTGGCCCAGAGAAGGCACTTGACAAAATCCAGCACCCCTTTTTGATAAAAAACAATTAGAACACTAGAAATAGGAGGAAACATCCTCAACACAATAAAGGGCATAAATGAAAAACCCACAGCTAGCATCCTACTTAAAGGTAAAAAACTGAAAACTTTTCATCTAAGATCAGGAACAAGACAAGGATGCCCACTGCCACCACCACTATTCAGCATTGTACTGGAAGTTCTAGCTAGAGTAATAAACCAAGAAAAAGAAATAAAAAATATCCAAATTAGAAAGGAAGAAGTAAAACCTTACTTATTTGCAGGTGGCATGATCCTATATACAGAAAATCCTGAAAAACCCAGAGCCAATAAATGAATTCAGCAAAGGGGCAAGGTACAAGATCAACATGCAAAAATCAGTAGTTGTTCTATATACTAGTAATGAACAATCAGAAGAAAAATGCAGAAAAAAATTCCATTTACAGTAGAAAATAAAAAAATAAAAAACTAGGAATAAATCTAACCAAGGATATAAAGACTTGTATGCAGAAAACTAGAAAACATTGCTAAAAGAAATCAAAGACACTCCATGTTCATGAATTGGAATACTAAATATTGTTAAAATGTTCGATTCTACCCAAAGCAGTTTACAGATTCAATGCAATCCCAATGAAAATTCCAACAGCCTTCTTTGCAGAAATGGAAAAGCCGATCATCAAATTTATACAGAAGGGTAAGGGACCCCCATTAGTCAAAGCCATCTTGAAAAAGAAGAACTAAGCTGGAGGAATCACACTTTCCCATCTTAAAACTTATTACAAATCCACAGTAATCAAAACCGCATGGTACTGGCACAAGGACAGACATATAGACCAATGGCATCAAATTGAGCACTGAGAAATCAACCTTCACATTTATAGCCAGCTGATTTTTTAAACTTTTTTTTAATTGAAGTTTATCATACATACATGAACATCCATAAACAATAAGTGTATAAGTGTATAGTATAAGTTGTGAACTTAGAAAGCAAACATGCATATCATCATACAAAGCTCCCATACATTACCTCACCACCAACACCTTGCATTGTTGTGAATCAACGTTACAAACCATGAAAGAGCATCGTCAAAACATTACTACTAACTACAGCCAATATCTTGGGGTATTATTTTCCCCAACCCACCCGGTTAATGACACCCTGTATTAGTATTATATACTTGTGATAGTTCATGTGAGAATGTTCTCATATTTGTTCTGTTAACCACAGCCCATCTTCCACTACAGGAGACATTGTATTATCCAGTTCCATGCTTTGTACAATCCATTCAAAGTGTACATTCAGTGATTTTAATGTTCATCACAGAGTTGTGCTGTCATCACCTCAATCAATTTTAGAACGTTTTCATTACTCCAAAAGGAAAAATCCCATACTGTCTTTTACCCCACTATTGTTGTCCCTAAGAATTGATATATCTTCTTTGCCATTTCTGTAAAAATGTTATAATATTACAGTTAACTATAATCCATAAATTACATTAGTTGTAATTTTCCCATGTATCACCATATACTTAACACTTTGTAAAGGAAGAGCATTCTTATACTATTACCCACAATCTTCATCCACCACCAAAATCACTATGTTACACAGTCCCTACTTTATTCTCTAGCTTCCTTTCAATTGAAATATTACATCCACAGACTACCCCTTTCAGCCACAATCGCATTTATACACCAGCAGTGTTAGTTATACTCACTATAATGTATTACCATCAACTCTATTCATTTCCACACATTTACAATATATATTATTAAAAATTCTACATACAATAAGCATCAACTCCCATTTTCAACCCACAATTTCCTATTAACCTATACCCTAGAGTTTACCTCCATGAGCTTACTCAGTCTTTTAGTTCATATTAGTGAGACAGTACAATATCTGTCCTTTTGTGCCTGGCTTATTTCACTCAATGTAATGTCCTTAAGGTTCACCCATGCTGTCATTTGCATCCTGACTTCATTTCTTCTTACAGCTGAATAGCATTCCATTGTATGTATACAGAACATTTTGTTGATCCACTCATCAGTTGATGGACATTTGGGTTGTTTCCATTTTTTAGCAATTGTGAATAGTGCTGCTATGAACACTGGTGTGCAAATGTCAGTTCATGGCCTTGCTTTTAATTCTTCTGAATATAGTCTTAGTAATGGGATTGCTTAATCATAAGGCAGTTCTATATGTAGTTTCTTGAGAAAACGTATTGCCAACTGATTTTTGACAAGGGGACAAAGACCACTCAACCGGGAAAGAACAGTGTCTTCAACAAATGGTGCTGCTAAAACCAGATCTCCACTTGCAAAAGAATGAAGGAGGCCCCCCACCTCATACCACATGCAAAAATCAACTCAAAATGGATCAAAGACCTTAGAATAAGAGCTAGAACTATCAAACTCCTAGAAGAAAACATGGGGAAGTTATCTTCAGGACCTTGTGATAGGTAATGGTTTCTTAGCTACACCCAAAGCACAAGCAACAAAAGAAAAAACAGGTAAATGGGACTTCATCAAAATTTAAAACTTCATGCCTCAAAGGACTTTATCGTGAAAGTAAAAATGACAACTTATACAATGAGAGAAAATGTTTGGAAACCCCTCCAATAAGCATTAAATATCTAGAATACATAAAGAAACCCTTCAACACAACAACAAAAAGACAGACAACCCAATTTAAAAGTGGACAAAAGACTTGAGGAAACATTTCTCTAACTAAGATATACAAATGGCCAAAAAGCACATGAAAAGATATTTTAAAAAAACACACAGAAATTTACAAGTATTGGAGGGAATGTGAAGAAATTCATTGGTTGGTGGGAACGTAAAATGATGCAGCCGCTGTGGAAGATTGTTTGGCATTTCTCAGAAAGTTAAGTATAGAATTACCATATGACCTGGAAATCGCACCTCTAGGTATATACCCCAAAGAACTGAAAGTAGGGAATTGAACAGTTGTTTGCACACTGATGTTCATAGTTGCATTATTCAAAATTGCCGAAAGAAGGAAGCAACCCAAGTGTCCATGGGCTGATGAATGGACAAAAAAAAGTGCTATATATATACACATGGTGGAATAATATTCAGCTGTAAAAAGGATTGAAGTTCTGATACATGTGACAATATGGATGAATCTTGAAAACATCATGCTGAGTGAAAAAAGACAAACACAAAAGAGTAAATATTATATGATCTCACTGATATGAACTAGTTAGAATAAGCAAACTCATAGAATCAGAATCTAGAATATAGGTTAGCAGGGGATGGGGTGGGTATAGGGAATAGGGAGCTAAGGCTTAAAATGTAGAGTTTCTATTTGGGATGATGGAAACGTTTTGGTAATGGATGGCAGTCATGGTAGCACAACATTGTGAATGTAATTAACAGCACTGAATTATATATTTGAAAGTGGTTTAAAGGGGAAATTTTAGGTTGCATATATGTTAGGAGAAGAAAATTCTTTTTTAAAAATCTATGGGTATGAATGCATTACTATGAACCACATATATTGTGTGACATATTGTTTGATTAAAAAAAATTTATATGTATCCATTACATTTAATTGAGAAATGTATATATTTATTCATCTGTGTTTACTTTTTAGTTTTTAATTGTTTATATTTTCAATTATTAAATGTACAAAATAAAGTAAAAAATAAATAAATAAATAAATAAAAATCTATGGAAGTGCACAACATAGTCAACCCTAAGTTAAACCATAGACTACAGTAAGTAGTACAATTATAAAAATGTGCTTTCACGAATTGTAACAAATGTACCAAACCAACACAAGGTGCTACTAATATGGGAACCCTGTATTTTATGCATATTTCTATAAACCAACAACTTCTCTAATAATAATTTTTAAAAGATGGCCCTCAATGATCCCCACTGGTATTCATGCCCCTGTGTAACCCCTGCCTTGAGTTTGGGCTAGACGTAGTGATTTGCTTCTAATGAACAGAATATGGCAAAAGTGATGGAATGTCACTTTCATGATCAGGTTACAAAAGACTGAAATTGCTGTCCTGCTAGACTCTCTCTATTGACATCTCAGTTTGCATCCTCTGATGAAGCAAACTGCCACGTTTGAGAGACCCACATGGAAAGAAACTGACATCGACTTCTAGACAACAGCCAGCGAGGACCTGAGGCCCTTAGTCCAACAGCCTATGAGCCTGTCAGGAGCCACAGTGAGCTTGGAAGCCGAGCTTCCGCCAGTCGAGCCTTGAGATGACTACGGCCCAGCCAACACGGTGATTGCAGCCTTTGAGAAATAATGACATAGAGGATTAGCTGGGCTGTGCCTGGATTCTTTACCAGGAGAAACTGTAAAATAATAAGTGTGCTGTTTTAAGCCCCTAAGTTTTGGGTTAATTTGTTATGTAGCAATAGATACCTTTTACAACATCCCAAGCAACACACACATCCAATAATTTTTGTTGTTGTTGTTTGTTTGTTTGTTTTTAGGTACCGGGGATAGGGATTGAACCCGGGACCTCATACGTGGGAAGCCAGCGCTCAACCACTGAGCCACATAGGCTCCTCTGAGTAGGTTTTTTCATTTGTTTGCTTGTTTGTTGTTTTTAGGAGGCACCGGGAACCGAACCGGGTACCTCCCATGTGGGAAGCAGATGCTCAACTGCTTGAGCCACATTCACTCCCTCATCCAATAAAATTTTAAAACTCAATACTAATCATCCACAGGTACTGAGACTCTTCATATAAAAGCCTCAGCACTCACTATTTCTTGAACCAAACCAGATCAAGGCAATAAGTACATTGAAATTCTTATATACTTCTCTTCCAATGGAGTTGGTCTAGGACTGATTTCTTTGCATGTCTGGCCTTTCATATCTTAAGTGAGCCTCAGAAATTTTCTTTTCCCTGTGACTTTTCCCTTACTGCCAGACATGTTTGTATAACTCTTGAGAAAAGGATTCTTTAACCATTCCTTATTTGCCCACCCAAATAGCTGAAGACCTGAATTAAACATTGGCCATTTGGCTCTGCCTAGCCTTTGCCAGCCCCCTCTCTCAGGGCAATGGGACTGACCTTCCCACCTCCATCCACTCTGTAAAGACTTGCTCCAATCATGCATATATACCTGTCATCAGAAGCCTGCTATTCTCTAAAACTGAGGATAGAAGTATGGAGTCAAAAATGTGTTTATTTCTTTTAATCTCTGGGAAGGATTTTACTGATCATGTTGACCTTCCAAAAGACCATCAGAAAAACCTGTGGATCAAGCAAAGCCAAGCTTATTGGAATTACCGCAGTGAGAAAGACAAAAAGTGTTTCAATGGAATAATTAGGGGAAAATATTTATCGGGTTTTAGGGCCTGGACTGTGTGATTTTAAGGCAGGTCTTACAGACAGGAAACTGGTTGAGATTGGGCAAAGTTTATGATGCAGTAACCTTGGAGTTGTGGTTACAGCAAGTCAAGGTCTTAAAGGCAAGCTTTGATGAGCAACCTGTTAGTTTCAATAAATAAACTATTTTAGTGTCTCTACTGTCTTATCTTTCAGGGACAGATATTACTACTGGAGCAAGTAGGAAACATTTTTTCTAGGTCTCACTATTGTATAGCACTGAAATGGGAAAGTATGCTTTATCCCAGAATTATTTAACGCAGGAACAAGAAAGCATGTTGCTTTTATTTCTACTTGCCCCATTTTGGTCATTCTTCATGTTTGTGGACATGATCAATCCAGATCTCCATAGATGTTTGATGGAATTTGTGAGGGTAGTTATTCCAAACCCAGTGTCATTTTTACTTTTGTTTTTATTCTGGAATATCATTTATTGAATCATTTGACAACTGCATAGTAGCATTTAAGACTCTGGAGATCGTAATTTGAGCACTGCAACTAAAAAAGGAAATAAGATTAGAGTTTGTAGTCACTTGCAAGCTAGCATCCAAGAGTGCCCAAATTAAATCAAGAAAAGTGCCCCCTTCCCCAATCCAAAGACACTGAAGAACCAGATATGGGAGTATTTGCCAATTTACCTAATTTCATAATTTTTTTTGTTTCCTAGATAGATCTTCTTTACTAATATTAAAGATCCTAGAGAGGTCTGTAGAGATAGGAGTGAAAAATCTTTTCCTTTCACATATTCTACCTTGAAGGACCAGTATTATATATATTTTGAACCACCACAGTCCAATTTCATAAGCCTCTCAGGCAAGAAGCTCTGTGGCCTTAGAGACATTGTCTAGCTCTCCTGTTCTTCTCTGAACCATAACACACAGCATTCTCCCACTTTGAGGGCTCTAGTAAAACATGAAATGAAGAAGCTTAAGGACAGAAGAAAGCAGTCCAGAGTCCTCCTTTAGTTGTTAAATGTTTGAACTTCTAAACAAGGCCCAGGTTTTCTCCTTCTTGAATTAAATTATCTACAGATCTCGTTTTCTGAGAAGAGAAATTCATGGACCAACATAGATCCTGGATGATATCCGGTACTATCCTGAAGGCAAGCATCAGTTTAGCAGGATCTCAGATCTCTGTTCAATTTGTGGATAGTAACCCCATACTAGACTTTAGGAGCCACCCAATGATCTATTTTCAGGCAAAATACCCCACATGAAGTTGTTGGAGCTACTCATCAAGAGTGGAACAGCACTAGGAGATGAAATTTGCAATGTAGAGATCATATGGTTAGGCCACAGCAAAAGAATTTGGGGTTGAACTTAAGTCGTGAACTTTAAATATACACCCTGAGTTACCTAAGTTTGACTACAAAGGCAAGCTCATATGAAAGATCCTAATTTATTTCTATTACCCTTCCTTTCATAAGGTAAAGGAGTCAATTTTTGTGCTTCCTAGTGGCCATACCAGGAAATCCATAATTAGATTTGGTTTAAAAAGATATCTTCATAGTTTGATTATTCTGATTTGGGGATTTTGTCTTGGAAAGCTAAAATCAAGAAAGGATTTCAGAAGAGATAAGATTAGCACTGTAAGTCACCATATCCAAAGGCAAAAAATAGTTGTAAGAAATATTTTTTAAAATTCACAACAAAAGGCAACAATGATTATTAGAAATTCAGCTTTTTTCAACAAAAAGGGAAATTTTGTCAGAATGATTCAAAATAGGCCAAAAAGATTCAGGATTTAACAGAAAGTTTATGTGATGAAAAGGAACCTCTGCTTTCTGGATACAGAATAATTTGTCCACTTTACTGAAAGAAAGCCCAAATTCTAATCCATGAAACAATTTGCAATGAAGGATTCATAAGCGTTTTTGCTTTTTGAATAAATCTATTAACACTGAGCCAATTTTTTTTTTGCATTTGTTTACATAAATGTTATTTGTTATATATATATGTATACATTTTATAAAGGTGCCTAGATTACCCAAATATTACTCAGAAACTACAGAGATTCCCATGCTCCCCACCGCCCACACCCCCAAAAACACCCCACACAACCATTCCCCATCT
>JAQZBX010029975.1:0-27032 GCA_029593785.1 Cabassous unicinctus
TATACTAATCTACTACTATATTTATTATTTTGCTGAATCCATCCTTTTTTAAAAAATTCTGTTGGTTTTATAGTTACAAATTTTTATATCTGTTAAGGCACATTTCCACAAGTTTTTGAAAATTCTTGGATGTTAAAGTACATTAAATACTATGTGACTCATTTGGTTAGAAGCTAGTACAGGTGAGGTCCAGTTTCAATCATTCGATCATTCCTGGGCTTTCCACGGTAAAGACCTCTAATTATTCGATGTAGTAGGGCTTTCAGTGCATGAGTGAGAAGCCAAGAAGGAAGAAAGTAATGGAATAGGAGGAAAAAGGAGGAAAGAAAATATGTTGGGTACTGTGGTAATGTTCTGCAAGAATTTTCTTTTATAATCCTTCACTTCATTTCCATTTAATAGATGAAAAATTAGAGGTTGTGACAGTTCAGTATAAGGCAAGACAACCTGAATGTTTTTATACTGTTGTGCTGTGTCTTTTTTCAATGTCTTCTTGTGTGTAAGTCAAGCAGGCCTAGATGGTGTTGCTCAGGAGAATTGTTAACCTTTGTTAAATAATTAAATCCCTGCTGTTACTTGCTCTGGAATATGCTACATTGAGTTGCATGTGTGAGAAACAGCTAGATTGCAAACCATCCCTAGCAATTCTGAGCCTCTACCCTTTGGGACTTTTGGTATAAATTGTTTTGAAATTGTACCCTTCTTCCACAGTGAATTTAATATATGCCACAGAGCCTTATCTACATCTTAAGACATGCATTTGCTGGGGAAAAAGGCATTCAATTTTATCTTTGTGATATAATAATAGAAAAAGAAAATAGAAAAAGAATAAATAGCTATGAGTCTTAGATGCCATTGAGATGACATTATACCAAAGTTCTCAGGATAGTCTCTGACAATGTAGTAGGTTTATACAGTCACTAAAACAATAAAAGTAAATTGGTATTTACTGTTTGTGGCATAGAATCCTGTAATTCTAGAATGGTTTTTCTTTTTGGAGTAATAAAATTGACATAAAATTTTTTGTGGTGGTGAATGCACAAAACTGTAATTATACTAAAAGCCATTGATTGAACACTTTGGATGGATTGTATGGTATATGAATACATCTCAATAAAACTGCTATTAATAAAAAATAGGATAGGCCAATACTCTCATTTGATTTATTAGAAAAAGTTTTTGCAGAGCATAACCGAGTAATTTATTCATATACGTAAATATTGGTCCGTCTAAGAACTACAAATATAAATTTCACTGACAATTAAAAATTTTTTTTATAGTCTCTTTTGGAATTCAAACCATTCTCTTAAACTGTATTGAGGTAAATGCCATTAATTCACACTTGAGTCTACTCCTGAATTGAATGAACAAATGCTAACCACTTTTTACAACTGTGAAATATCTTAAAGCCAATATAATTTACTATTTATGTACTCTACCTTTGGAGTTAAACATACCGTCTGTTTGAATCTCAGATTTACTCATGTTTGAGAATTTAGGTTTAAAGAGGTTAAGTAAATTACCCCACCTTTTCATCTGCAAAATATAATAATATTTGTTACTCATAATTGAGAGGCCAACACAAGGTTATGTTTTCTCAGAATAGCATGTACTTATTTTCATAACAGTTGTAATTTTAAATATATTTATGGGATTATTTGATTGATATATTTCCCTATAAACAGTGAGTGGCTTAAAGGCAAGATCTTGTGTCTCTGTGTACATCATTATATTCTTACTGCTTTACACAAACATGACCCATAGTAGGCCCTCAAAATTTATATGTTAAATCAATGAAAAATATATGTAAATAGCTTAGCACAGTTTCTGACCATCATCTGTATTACTTATTATTAAAGATCTCTATTCATTATAAAATGCTTCAGAGTCCAAGATATATTACAATTTGGTCTTTGGGACTATATATAACAGCACTGGAGAGCAACTTTCTCTTAAGTCTTAACATTTCAACTGATTTTAAATGAATGATGAAAGAAAATGTGGTTCACCTAAAAATGTGGTTTACTAGATTTTAATTTCAGCTGACATACAGATTTATTTGCAATCTAGCTAACTTAACGGTGTAAATGTTGCTCCTATCAGGATACTGAGAGACCATTAACTATAGAGATGCTCGAAGTCTACACTAATAAACGAGATCAGTTGACTTTCATAAACTCTCTTCTTTGATATGGCTATTTTTAAATTACTGCAAACATAGTGATAATTAATTACATTTCCTTAGAATATAAACTCATTTTCTATGCTGAGAGCTGAAAACAAATCTGATATTTTATAGCAAAATGCCGGCTGGCATTTGTTGTTTTGTAAGTGTTGCTTGGAATAAGGTACTTGAGCAGGGTAAAGAAAAAAGGGCAATGCCCCCCCAAAATGACTTATTTTTCCATAGTTCATTTGTTTCTAATAAGCTAACAGCAATACTATACTCTGATAGAATTCAGTATATTTGTCACAAGAAAAGAAACCTGTACTTCATCATGATTTGTTTTATTTTCTTAATAAAATAAGAAAATATTATATTATCTTATTATATTATCATAATATCATTTAAGAATTCAAGTAAATTTTTATATTTTAAATGTCTACAGCATTCTGCATCTCTCTGGAGCTTAGCATTTTGCTTTGTACATAGTATATAATTAATAAATGGTTGTGGAAAGGCTAGGTGATTCCACTTTTCAAACAAGTGCTATCGAAACAAAGTAGTATATCGGATAATTAATGTACAAATCTTCCTTAACAAACCCCTACTAGGCAAGAAAAATTGCAGGTCATTCTATGCTCTTATTTGATCAAAATTAGTACTAAACAGTGTTCCAGGAGCAGTAGTTTGAAACCAAGTTCAACTTTCAATCTGTCCAATCTGTAATTTGAACATCACATAACTCTGTTACCTGGTAAGAGGAAGAAATTCCAGATTCTTGTTCTTGTGGGCCTGCTTAGGCTAGATAATTCCCATTGTTTCATTAAGAATTTCAAACCTCTGGCAGCATGCTTTGGTCACTCAGCTACCCAAATTAACATCAAGGGCTCTCTGCATCTAATCTAAAGCTATTTCTAAAAAAACAAACAAACAAAAAACATAAAAAAGAGAGATTTTATTCATTACCTAACTCAAGCTCATTTGTCAAGACAAATCATTTACTTCAAGTAAGATATTATGCTTTTAATAAATCCATGTTTACCAATGATATATAGAAAATGCATTGAAATCTTCTAAGTTTTTTAATTTTATATTAATATTTCTCCTCTTGACAAAATGTTTCCCATTTATTTGGTCTTTCTGAAATCATCAAATGATTATATGTCACAATACAATCATGATTTCAACCATGATTCATGAATTTTCTATTTTTTTCTTCCTATTTAAAAGAATGTATCTATAATCTAACTGATGGTGAAATAGTAATAATAAGCAAATATATAAAGGTAAAACTTGAATCATGTCTTTTTCATTTTAATATGCACCTTTTATCAAAACTATCATTAATTCATCTGTATTTTTGCTCAATTATTAATTGTTGAAGTTTGGGTTCCTTAGAATATATTCTAAAGTGATAGATGGATTCAAACTAAGTATAGGATAAGTCATAAGAAAATGTTAAATCAAAGCTGCAATTCCAAAATGTGCCTGTTTTATTTTCCTTCAAAACAGTTTTATCACATGAAATTATTACTCCTTATCTGTTTCTTGTGCTAATTTTCTCTTCTCACTGGAGCCCAAAATGTCAAAATCAATAATTTATTAATTTTGCTTAAATTTTTCTAGGCATATGGTGGTTCCCTCATCATATATTCATTTTGTTTGGAATATGCTCTCTTTGAACTTAAAAGCTGGCCAAGTTATAATGAAGTGTTTGGAGAACAGTAAATTGAAAATACAACCAGAGGCCCTTTTCCTGTTCCTGTGTCTTGCTAGTACCATTATTTTGTCCAATAATATTGAGTTTGGGGAAACCATGAGATATAGCCAATATATTTTTGCTTTTAAGCCTGAGGCGTCTAATGATTTACAGTGATATGATCTGCCCACAATTTTGTCATCTTTTTATTTTTAAGAAATGGTGCCAAATCAGGCAGAGGTCTGGTTCCACAGCCCTTCTTTTTCTTCTATCTGCATAATTTCACAATATCATGATGATTCCTGTCTGTCCTTCACACCAGAGGAGGTGCTAAATATAGGATCACTATGGAGATTATCAATATATTTCTAAATCTATTGAAAAAAGGCTTAATTTATTTTCTTACAATTTATATTTAACTGATTAATTTCATTCTCAAGGACAGAATTTGAAAACCCTTTGTGCTTTTCACATTTTAAAAGACTAGGTTGTTGAATTTGTTGGATGTGTAATTTATTTTGTAGCCCATAGAAATTTCTCCCATGCGTAATGATAAAATACAGTCTGGCTGTTTTCCTTTAGAAGTTAATCTAGTAAAACGTGATGATAAAACTCACACAAAATATAAATTGATGCAATACAAGGTCAAGAAGTAGAATCTTGAAAGTTGGCCCCCTTTTTCCCTTTCTGTTCTTTCTTTAGTTAACCTCCATGCCTTTGCCTCCAACTCCAGTATCTTACCACCAGGTAATCTAGATTGTAATTAGCCTTCCTATATAACACGGTGGATGCAGTCAATCCTTCTTCAGTACATGTTGATATATTTTCCTCTTTGTGTCTTTCCTAACCAAAACATGCATTGCCCACATTCTTGACTCTTGTGATAACCTATACCATTAACTCTAAAACATGTGTGCCTTTTGCTTAGATTTGGATTGTTAGAACATAATGGCTTGTTCTTCCTAACTATATCAAACAGGTTTACTGTGGATTTTGCAGTTGTACTGCTCCTTTTGCTTCCATATAATTGAGTACTATATTGCATTCAGTAAGATGTTGTCCTTCACTATCCCCCCACCTTTATATTTTTTATTCATCTGTAATTTTTCTGTTTTTTCACTCACCTCACAAGAGAGCAAAGATGTTCCAAGATTTTATAATGACTTGGAATAGCTACATGCCTACAAGGTCAAAACCTATTCAGGGATTCTAGGGGAATAACCTGAGAGCTCTTGGGCCACAGTCATCTGATCAACCTGCCCTTAGAATTTGCACTTTCTATGTACTGTTATCACCACCTGTAGGTGTTCATAACTCTCAGGATTGGGGGAGCCATCCAGTGTTCTCAGCAAAGAGGGAAGGTTCTTTACATTCTTCCTAAATAACCCTCCTATTTTTTAAGCCAGGAAAGCAATTTCTTATTGTTCCTATTGTTAGACTGCCTTTCAAAAGTAAGTGTAACTACTTTTTCTTTATTTACCCCCTATTTTCAAATACTTTCGATCAAATCCAGTTTTGCAAATGTATGCTACCTGCTGAGAGAGGCTCAAAAATACAGTTTACAGCTCTTCTGATCACTGGCTAATTATTTAGATTCCTGTCATCCTGTCAAAAAAACTCGTACTATATAAAGGTATCCTCCCTCTCTCTCTCTCTCTCTCTCTCTGTCTCTCTGTCTCTCTCTCTCTCTCTCTCTCATATTCAGTTTCTTTCATGTAGCCAATTTTTTTGCTAGGAAAAAAATACCTCCAATTGTATGATTTGAACTCAGGTCTGACTGTTGGTAAGGCCGATGGTGATTTTATTCTAACACTAAGACTTTGTATTCCAGTAAAAGTCCAGTAAGTTGATGGCTATTTTATTCCCTAGAATTGAAACATCAGCAGTGTTTATGCTTCATAAAGTGTTGTCAACAATCTGATCCTATTTGAGTCTCACAATAACAATGAGTGGTGAATTATCTCTTTACATTAAGCAAGTGGAAAAGGGTGGGTCATCGAGGCTTGGACTGAGAAATAAAAATCCCATGTTCAATTGGAGGATTTGGATGGCATGTCTAAAATAACCTGCATTTTATATAGAGGCCATAACAACTGGGAGATTCTCTTTTGAAAACTTCATGCTATTGCAGAATGCCTTAATGAACAGATCACTGGATGGGAAGCTCTGTGTTTTGAAAATAAAGTGGATGTCTTCTTTGCATTGAATTTATTTTGTGACATCAGCATATGGTGGGAGGGTTCAACTATGATCAACCAATAAAAAATCAGTGGATCAACTTGTTTTTGAAACCCTCATTGATCATTTTTCTTTTTCAGTCCTTTCTTCATACATCTTGCTATACTATGCATGTGCCCAATGCCCTTTTGCTTCCACTGAGCTGGGAGCATGTCCTACTCAACTGCAGCTTGCATTTTAACTAGTGCACCATACCTCAGATCACTATTTCTGTACCAATACCTTTCTACATGATAATCTAATAAACTTGCCCATTGTAACAAACATTGATCGAGTAGCCATCTCCATAACAGAGCAGCATATTAGAAAAAAATTTATAAAAAAATTTTCTATCCAATGTAGCAGTAGGATAAACATATAATCTTAGTGAACAAACTCAGATACTTATGTCATTCAGGCATTATAGTAAGCACTTTAACATTATGTTCCCTAATACTCACAAAAGTTCCATGAATTAGGTGTGATTTCCATCCTTTCTCTGTGCATGAGTTCTCCAATGCGAAATGATTAGAAATGTGAATCATTTAATATTAATATCTATATTTGAACACTATACTATACTGATGTTTCAGGGACTATATGATGAGGTTGTAACCTTCATTCATCCCATGTGAGCCCACTTAAGCCTGGCAAATGTCAACCCTGTTTCACGGTCATTCTGTGGCGTTCCAATGTGGGTTTATAGTCTTTTTCCTCTAAACTGCAACCTTTATTTATATCAGCTGGTTTCTCCTGAGTTTCCTTTGGTATTAGGTGAATGTGTTTTAAGGGGTACAGAGAGCATGGGAACAATGGCACCATGAAGTCAGGGCATGCATGTGGTGGAGTGCAATGCTCATTACCAGAGGTGGAGCAGTGCAAACAGATGGGAAAGCTAAGTGGCCCTAGTCCTCAAAGGAAGAAAATAACTATTCTATAAAGGCAATCTGGTACCCCATGATCTTCAACAGCATAAATATACTCTGTATCCTTGTGTGTTTATCTTTCACTGAAGATAAACAAGCTTTGGCCTGCACAGTCACCAAACCTACAAAAATACAGAGACTCAGATTAAGTTAAATTGCACAAAGATTCCATGCAAAGCATAAATTCCTGGCTCTGGAGGCAATGATGAATGAGCTCTGCTTTGCCAGTCTGATGCTTGCAGAGGTAAAAAGTAAATGAACAAATTTGGCCACATATCCTCCTCTGTCTGAAACACTATGTAAGCATAGCCATTTGAGAGCTATATGTTGGTATGTGGTGAGACGTTTCTTCCACTTCTCTATGCCATCCCTAACAAGACATTCCAAATGAATAGTCTCTACTTCAAATCCCTTTAATATCCATCATCTTTGGAAACTGGCTATTTTATGAGAACAGATAGTAGATGTCCTTCCTTTAACTCTTGTTGGCAATGTCTTTTTGAAGAAATCTGTAGCCCTTCCTTACCCTAAGCTGTTCCAGACATCAGCCAAGTGGCAGAGGCAGCCAACTTTGGATTCACTGCTCTAAGCCTTGGAAAAACATGCAGTTTTTGCAAGCACGTTATCTGAACCATAGGCCACTAGGTTTGTCACTGCTTTATCACACTTTGTTGTTATTTTTTCAATGTACCCATCAGCCTGTCAAACCTTGTTTTCCTGGTTCTGACAATCACTGAGGCATGGCCAGAGACAAATATGTGCTGGGATTCTGGTTTTTAGGAGTAAAAATCAGTTGTAATAGACTAGCTGTTTCTCACCCTTAAGGTCCTGCTATGCCACAAACCAAACGGTTTCTGTCGAAGCAGCCATTCTTCCGGTTTAGGCAAGTGGCTTCTGGCACCACAGCTCATAAAGGTTTCCGGGTGCAGTTCACTCTGCTTAAATTTATTGATATAACCTGGCATCAAATGAAAAGCTAAGTTCAGCCTCTGTGACCCTTGGAACAAGTCTGTATTGCAAATAGCCACGGAACTTCAAGCTAGGATTCGGCTTGATGACCTGCTGACACTTCTCAGATGCAGAATGTCTATCAGGCTCCTCTTTGCTGGGCCTGAGCAAATAGTGCCAAAAAAAAGGAGGCCTGTCACTTGATTTTTCAGGCGTTTATCTTTAGCTCCTCTGTATATTTGTAAGAATATTATTCTAGCTGCTTTAACTGTTTCCTCATTCAACATTTTAGTTGGAAATTATCCAAAGAATCTTTCAAGTTAAAGAAGAAAGTGACCAGATATACTTTACAAGAACAAGAAGGAAATAAAATGGACTATAAGATTTCTAATTCTGACAGTAACAGGAATGAAAAATTGTACATTGCTAAAAGATTGGAAGTAAGATTGAAAAATCAAATTGCATGTTTTAGCAGTTCTATTTCACATTCCAAGTATATGCTCCAAAATTCATTTTGCAGTTTAAATATAACTATCTGTTGATACATTAGGTATAAGATCAACATCAACTCTGCAAGCTGCTCTGGTATCTCAACTAATACAATATGGTTTCATTTACGAAGGATGCTATTCACTTGATAAATGGCCACATCTGTAATGTGGGGTCTCTCCTTAGGAGGGTTTCCCATGCACAAAGTCATATTCTCCCATAACACTCCTAAGTGTTTGAAGAAAAGTTTAAAATTTAAAAAGTAAAAAGCACAAATGGAAACAAAACAAAGCAAAAATGGGAGACAGGCTTTTTACCCTCACTGATTTACAGTTAATTTAAAATAAGAAAACAATTAATACTATATAATTGATTTAAAATAGCATGCTGTCTTGTAATGAGTGTTGGCTCATTTTAAGGTGTGTGTGCATGTGCGTGCGTGCACATGTATGGATGTGTATGTGTGTGCATATGTTTATGTGTTCTGTGGTTTGTAGCTCAAAGTTTTCCAAGGATTACCATTTGCTTCTTAAGTATTATGGAATAGGACTGTACTGAGCACTTTTGCCCAGATTCAGAAGACTGAATTATTAATTTTACAAAATTTGTAATCACTAAATTTCTCTTAGGCAAATCAATTCCATTCATCTTTTATTGCTATGAGTCGCTATTCTCCCATTTCCCTCTCTCCCTGCTCTACCTTCCAAATTTAGACGATGATATTATTTTTCTTAGTGATTTGATGTATATGGTCAAATATTCTTATACTCTTATTACCTGATTGGACACCTATAAGAGACATTCTACACTTTCCTTCAAAAGTAAGGCTATTGGCAAACTTACCTTATTTACCACATTATTTTTCCCTTTCATTCAATTTTTTTTTCAAGTTGTATTATGTCTACATTTTCCTGGCATAGTGTATCTGTCCCTCTCCTGTCACACTGCCCTGGACTCAGTTTATGCACCACTCTGGATCTGTGAATTTGCTTGTTTTCTGGCTACTGTGCCCCTTACAGAGAGTTTGCGTCTCCAACAGATATTAAGTTAGTATTTTGTTGCTACAGCAGGCTTTACAGACAATGGTCCTGCTTTGGTGGCTGCACCCAGAGCCTTGCAGTCACATGCAGAAAAACTCCCAGTGATAGAAGTCTCATGCCAGCTTCGAATGCCTCCCACCTTCAGCTCCAAAGCTTCCCTGTGGCTGCTGAGTCACGAGAAGCAGTACTTGAGACCTGTGGATACCTGGCCAGGCTCATAAGCCTACAGATGACAAGTGAGAACATAGGGGCTTCACTGACTTGTGTAGGACTAAAGATGCCATCACTCAGCACAGGGCACTGGCTTCCCCAGGAGTCTTTTGAAGAGACTGGTGGTGCAATTCAAAAGCAGGGGAGAGCTCAACAACTATGGAACAAACTTTGATAATGGGAGACAGAAACCTGCAGCTAAATTCTCTCCCTTCTCTCTGAACAGATGGTTCAGAGATGCAGCATCTTCATAAGGGTTGTAGGAAGGGATCCTTCAAGAAAAGCAGTAAGCAATGCTTGTCACAATGCTGCAGTCAGCGCAGTGAAGCTCTCTGTTACATTGATTCTCTCTTCTCTGCTTCACCTTCCTTTTCTGTTGCTACTGCTTCCCTAGAAATGCACTTTTAAATACATGTTTACACATGACTGTTTCTTTTAAGATCTGTATTTTGTTTTGTTTTGAGAATCCAGGGTATGGCAAACACTTATTCTCATATTTTAAGTCTTAATTCTATAGTTTCCTTATATCCACCAGTTAATTTTTCAAATCCACTTATGTTGACTTTTTGATCCTGTATTCTTGATTTTCTGCTTTGTGACCTTCTTTTATTAAACTTTATTGAATTGAAGTTTATCATTCATACATGAACAGCTATAAAGAATAAGTGTTTAGGGGGCGGATATGGCTCAAACGGTTAGGCATCCATCTCCCATATGGAGGGACCTGGGTTCGATCCCCGGGACCTCCTGGTAAAATAAAAGAAAAAATATAGAAGGCGCGCGGGCCATCAGGCCCCACGTGCAGGTGCGCCATGAGGCCCTGTGCGCGGGCATGCCAGACCCTGCTGAGCCACACAGCAAGATGATAATGTAGCAGGAGAGTGGCACAAGGGAGAGCCAGGATGAGAAACGCCGAAAAACCAGGAATTAAGGTGATGCAGGTGGTAGGACACCTCTCTCCCATATCGAGGTTCCCAGGATCAAATCCCCATGAAGACAGGAGGAGAAGGACTAGAAGAGAGGGCAGGAAACAGACACAGAGAATTGCCCAGCGAATGGACACAAAACAGCAAAAACAGGGGGGTTTAAAATGGATAAAAAAAGTAAAATAAATAAATCTTTTTTTTAAAAAAGAAGTGTTTAGTAAAAGTTGTGAATGTACAAAACAAACATGCAGAACATCATACAGGGCTCCCATACATTACCCCACTACCAACACCTTGCATTGTTGTGAAACAATTGTTACAAACTATGAAAGAGCATTGTCAAAACATTACCGCTAACTATAACCAATATCTTACATTGGCTGTATTTTTTCTCCAATCCACCCAGTTATTGACACCCTGTATACTTGTTATAGTTCATAAATGTTCTCAAACTAATATGATCTTCAAACTAATCTTCAAACTAATATGTTTTCTTATTAGTTTGGTTAACCACAGTCCAATCTTCCACCACAGGATTCATTGTGTTGTACAGTCCCATAGTTTGTAAATTCCATTCAAAGTGTACACTCAGTGGTTCTTTGTGATCTTCTTTCATAGAGGTGATTGCTTCATTATGATTTTGTTTTGCCCTGCAAAAAATTTTGGTTATAATTTTAATCTGCTCTATAAAAAAACTGTCTTTAGGAATTTAACTGCTTTTTATGTTTTCTTCTTGCACCTTTTCATCTCAGCTGTGCCAATTCCACTTTTATTTCTACTAAATAAAGAAAATAGAGTTTTCTTTTGTGGCTATTTATAGGAGGGCCTAGTGTGGAGTTTGAAGGAACCACGTTAGCTTTTTAGTCTTTCACCTGTAAAGCTCTTCATCCTTGTGATCCTGCATACATCGCCAATCTGTGTATATAGTTTTGCCTCTTTTGCATCTCTGGAACCAGGTTTAGGAGGGCTTCTGCAAACAGTCATTGTAACCTTAGCTCCATGTTCCTGTGTTAAACAAGCGATGCCGCTTTCCCGCTTGAGGGTGAGCCCCTCACCTTCTACCAGGGCATTTATGTTGAAAATTTATTTTTGAGGTCTGCTTCTGCCAGGGTCCTTGCCACTCTTTCTGTTTCTTTCCTGACTTCCTCTTCTGTGTCTTCTGCCCAATTTAACTCCTTTTGGCAGCCCCGATATGCATATATTTCAGAATCTGCAGCTCATATCTGAAAAGACATGGTATTTGCTATCTGCTTTCACTATTGGCAACTTCACGGTAGGTATTTTCCAGTCTGACATAAAATGACAAGATAGAAATTAAATTTTATTAAGTTGAAGTTTATCTTGAATTTTTTTCAAGAATGCTAAAATATATTTTAATAATTATATAGTTTGACCGAAAGAAAAATTAATTAAAGTGACAGGATAATAGAGTAACTGTCATAATAGGTGGTTAAAATTTGTGCTTGCCTTACAGGGGACCTAGACATTAATTTCTCTTCATATAATATTCACAAAACTCTAAATGAAGTAATGGTCATAGATTTACAGAGGATTATTGTAAGAAATTAATTTAGAATATCATGTAGTTTATCTGGCCCAATATGTCACTTTCTATAAATAACCCTTATGATATTCTCTCAGAATTTCAATTTGAATAACTTCTGTAAAGCTGCATTTACTACTTTTGAAAACAGTACTTTCCATATTTGTGTAGCCGTTATTTTTAAAACTAATTATTTAATTCAGTCTTATGTCTCTATGCTAAACACTGCCAAGCATATTGATGAGTAAGAAGGCATGGCATTTTCCTCAAAGGAGTTTAAAATCTAACTCCTTGGGCAAGCTAACTAAAATTCAATATGATATATACATTGCTAGAAGTATGAGAACACAATAAATCCACATTCTTCCAAATTTTTGAGTAACCAAATATATGCATTTTTTACAAATTAGATACATATATAATGTATGTATGCTAGATATTAATAAAACTTAATTTTATTCTTTTCAGATAAAAATACATATTGCAGATCTACATGCGCACACATATATAAATACATATATATACACATACATACATACACACATGTAACACAGTACCTTCATATTTACTGTGCAAAATCAATGATTGTGAAAGGAATTAAGGTGTTAAAAAAATGACAAGAATTTGACTTTTTTTTCTTATCCAGTCTTCTCAGTTTAACATAGTCCTAGCATAATGTAGATACTAAATAACTATTTATTGGCTGCCTAAACTGAATGACTGATAAAGTGTTAATGACAAAATAATGGTACTCAATATTATTTCTGCCTGGAAGATTTAGCAGATTCTCTGTGGTAGAATAATTCTTCATGAATTAGTATGTGTAGGATGAAGGAAAATGTCTGGTGAGAAAAGCTACGCAGGCAGAGGAAATGTTATGAGGGATTTTGAATTACACTGACACATATCTAAACTTCAAAAGAAAATTGAAGCTGAAAAATTAGGGGTTATTAAAATTTATACATGGGCAATATAGAATTAACTTGCACTTTTTCACATTACTGGGGAGAATTGATAGAACTCTTGGTTCTTTATACTATAATCTTGCAGGAGTAAAGCTCATGGTGTAATTTTTCTTTGCATTTTTTCCCTTACTCTTAGGTTTTAGATGAATGTTTTGTAATTACTGAGGAGCAGCTCAAACTGTATTTTTTGTATTCAATGTATAAAAATTGAAATGATATTGTTACATGATTTAGAATTTTAGTGGCCCTCTTAGCATTATTATCATTAATCATATTAATGTTTTCCCACAGAAAGTACCAATCAGGTTAAAACTGTGATTTTATGTGTTCAACAATTTAAACATATCCTCTTAGATAGGTTTTTTGCTTCTAGTTATACAGCACTCATCTTTTCTTTTGGTTCTATTTATCTTATGTTAGAGAATTTTAGTAATTATGGATATTCTATAAAACAAAAATGAGCCCCTCTTAAATTACTGGTGTGTGCACGTGTGTGTGTATGTCCATGTGTGCACAGACTGGAATAAGACAGTAAAGTCTCAAACATATAATTAGCTCACAATTAACATAGCAAATACTTTATAAAGTGTCCACGGACATTATGAGGTAAGGTAATTCTATTCCCTTTATGAGAAGAATACGTCTTAATCTTTTGAAGCTCCTTTAGAAAAGGAGCTGAGGAAAATACACTAAGCAAACAATATTCAAAAGAAATCAGGACAGACAAAAACAAACAAAGTAGCCTTCAAAACAAGGAAAATTGCCAGAAACAAAGGGAAGCATTACATAGTGATAAAACAACCTTCCAAGAAGATATTAACAATAATAAATGTGTAAGAACACAACAAAATAACTTCAAAATACATGGAACAAAAACCTGATTGAAATGAAAACCAAAATAAACAGTCCATATTATATATGGAGACATCAACACTCCTGTGTCAGTAATTGTTAGTACAAGTTGACAGATAATTAGCAAGGATTTAGAAAATTTGAATAATGCTATCAACCAACCTTGACCTAATTGAAATGTATAGAATATTCCACCCATATCAGAATATACATTCTTTTCAAATGTACACAGAACAATCACCAAGATAGACCATAATATACTGGGCCATAATACTAACATTAAAAATTTTAAAGACTGCAAATCATACAAAGAGTCTCTGATCAAAATGGAATTGAGAAATCAATAACAGAAAAATATTTGTAAAATCCCCAAGTATTTGGAAATTAAATAACGCACTTCTAAATATGCCACAGCAACAAAAATAATATAAAGATATAGCTAAAAGCCAATAGATAAATGTGAATTGAATGCTAAAATATTCATGAATCAAATAAGAGATCTCAAGAAAAATTAAAAAATACTTTGAACAGAAAAAACGCAAACATAACAAATCAAAATTGATAGGATAAAGAGTATACTTAAGGGAGTGGGGTTTAGCTCGAGTGGTTGAACACCTGCCTCCCATGAACGAGGTCCTGGATTCAATCCCTGGTAACCACCCCCCAAAAAAAGGTACTTAAAGGGAAATTTATAGAATTAAATGCTTACATTATAAGAGAAGAAACTCCTCAAATAAATATTTTATACTTTCATCTTAGGAAAAATCAATGATTTCAAAAGCAATTTTTTTAAAAAAGTTTAATCAAATTGATAAACTTCCAGCCAGGCTGACAAGTAAAAATAAGTGTTGACACAAATTACCAATATTAGGAATGAAGTTGGGGCATTAGTATAGTTGCTACACATATTAAAAGAATAACAAGGAAATCCTATTAACAACTCTGTGCTTATAAATTCAACAAATTATTTTAAAAGCACCAAATCCTCAAAATACAAAAGCTAAAAATATTACTTAAGAAGAAATAGATAACCTGAATAATTCTGTATCTATAAAAGGAGAATCTGGAGAAACTATAACTTACATACATTGCTCGTGGAAAGGCAAAAATGTTTCATAAGGATTTTTGCATTTACTTTTAAAGTGCCATATGACCCAGTAATCCCATTCCTAGATAGTTAACACAATTCTGCACTCAGTTATTTATAGCAGACTTACTCTTCACCACCAAAAACTGGAAAAAACCCATATGTTGAGAAAATTGTATCTAGTGATTATATAAACAAACTGTGTTAAGGCAGTGGAATACTTACACAGGAGTAAAAAGAATGAAATATTGATACATGCAACAACATGGATAAATCTCAAATGCATTATGCTAAGTGAAAGGGGCCAGACTCAAAAGGCTACATGCTTCATGATTCCACTCACATGACATTCTAGAAAAGGCAAACTATAAAGAATGAGAATAGAATAGTGATTCTTATGGTTTGGTGGTGGATGGAGGGTTTGACTACAAAGGGTTAGCATAAAAGAATTTTTAAATTTGATGGACATATTCTGTATCTAGTTTGTGGTGGTGGTTATATAACTGCATTTGTCAAAACTTATAATATGGTAAATAAAGAATAAATTTCCCTGTATTTAAGTAAAAAAAAAACACAAAAAAACTACCCTCACGCTATCTCAGCTTTAAATAGGGTGGGTTTACTTTGATCCCTTTTAGAAATTGACACAGATTTCATTAAAGAAGGGTTCTAAAAACCTCCAATGGAATCTACTGACCACACTTTGAAAAACTTTCCAAATTCACTTGATAACTAAAGAATTGTAAGTAAAACCACATCCAAATTCATATGTTAGGAAGATAATAAATATATATTTCGTTGGTCTTTTATCTAATTCTCTAACAACTTATATGAAGTGTAGAGCATGCAAAAAGAAAAAGATGTCCCATATTGTTAGTTTCATGGCACAGTTACCAAAGAAAATATCACTGCTAATGCACCAGAACACCTAAGAGTCTTTAAATCTCTATCAAAGAAAAAGAATAAAAAGGCTGATGATAAACCAAGTTGTCTGGGATAATTTTTGAATGCTAAAAGGTATGGGTAAGTTTTGAGTAAAATAATCTAACTATATGTTTCTCTAAAAAGATTTCTACACTTATTTCAGGGGAAAAAAAAAACAAAATCCCTGCAGTGGGCTTCAGTTATTTTATTTGTCCAGCCCCCTCCTCTTTTCTTTTGGTAACCCTACCCACCTTCTTTTGGGGGAGCTCTTTTTCCTCGTCCTCCTCCCACGTGGTTCTGAGGGAGTGGTCAATGTCAGTAGGCACTCCTGCCCTCCCCATCCCTCTCCCTCACCGCTTTCTAAAATGGCGATCTCAAGTTCAGGCAAGAATTAGAATCCTTTTCTCATATTTTTAAAATTTGGACATAAGGAAAAAAGGAAAGCTCTCTCCTGATTTACTTTGTGAGGCCTGAATCTGGTAGCGATTGGTGACCATCTTCTTCATCCTGCATGCATTCTTTCATGTCGTTAAGAAGAGAAATAAGGAACCTAGCAGCAGAGGACAGAGGTTAAAATTTGGTGAGAGCCCTGCTGGGGTTCCAGTGATTTATAGGGATTAGCAATTTTCACACTCTACCTGTGACTTATTTACAAGACACTACATTTCCTGTGGTTTGGGAAGCTAGAGTCCAAAGTTCCTGTGAGCTGTAATCTATCTCTTTTTCAATAACTTCATCCCGAACTACCTCACTGAAATTTACAGGATGTTTGTTATTCCAGTTAACCCTGCAGATCTTGATATGATCACTTCTTATATATTAGCTTTCCTGAAGAAAATTTGTCTTGTTTCTCTGCAGAGTTTGCTAAAGTATTCCTTGCTAGGTATGGGCATTTACAAAGTCTTTTTTTCCTAGTACCTTTTAAATCTTCTATAAACTAGCATTCTTGGTGATTTTTTTCTATCATTAATAAAAAGGATGAAACAAATCCATCCATATCTATCTAAGGTTTTTTTTTCCCATGTACACTGAGATATTAAAAAACTGTCTTTTCACCACACTTCCCAAGGATGCAGCATACAGTCAAGTATAATATGATATTCTTTTTAAAGAGATTAAAGCTTATGGATAATTTTCCTATGGTATCTCTCTAAGTTCATCTGCACAAGGATTCTGTGTAGAAGGTATTTTCCAGATGAGGAGCACAACATTCAGAGTGCGACAGTGCGACTTGCTTCACTTTCACATAGCTTGAAAATGTCAATCGTGGGAGGACAAAGTTTACGGATCCCACTTTCAGGCTGAGTCCTGCGGGGTCCAGTGCTGCCAGTCTTCCCTTTTCCTGCCTGGAAACATTTTGAACTCCCATCCCTGCATCAACATCTGATTCCGATAGCATATGTTTAAAGTGAATAGTATTTAGTTGGTGCTGAGGATTACATTCTTTCAGGTTTTCTGAATGCCTAGCTCACAATTTCTCACTTGAATTGCACCCTTGAATAACAATTTATTTCATTAGGCTGTCACTGACACTTTACTAACGTGTGAAAGCATTACTGAAGAATGAAAGTGGATGTTAAAGATGTTAACTGTGAATAAGCAACATTGTAAGATTTCTAATACCTGCTTGTGCTCTACATTTTTCCTCAGTATGTAGATAGATGCTACTTAGAATAAGTTGAAAAGTATTTCATTATGCAAGACATTTTTTAATTAAAGTATTATTCCCTCTTTGGTAAGGTCAGAAAATTCAGTTTTTATTATTTTAGATTTTTCACTAAATGATTTTCTTAGATATATGAAAAAGTATAGAAATAACTTATTGTTGATTTTATTTTTAAATTAAATGGTAAGCTAAGCATTAGACTGCACATTATTTAAAAACCAAATGTCATTCATTCAAAATTAAGGCTGTGTTTTTAGTTTTATTAGGTGGTACAAATAAAAAACAGCTATAGAAAGTTTTTTTCCAGTCATTAAAATATAAATTTATGTCTACTTAATTTTTATAAACCAATTTATCAATATTGTATAATTTAATATTTCCAAATCTTATGTTTTACATGTAAGATTACTTAAAAAAATATCATGAGGAATTGTCACTCAATAAATATTAAACAAAAGTTGATTAATACATGTATATTTGACTCAGGCTAGCAGATAAATGGCAAAACATTCACAATTGCAAAAATATTTATTAAGTTCCCCAGTTGTATTAGCTTTTAAAGTACTTGTATTGAAACCTCTATATTTGTTTTACTGTGTTCCTAGTATTCAGAAATTGATTATGATTTGAAGGGGAGCTCTGGGAAAAATATTAGAAAAATTAAAAATATTAATTTTATGATAATTACATAGATTTTTGTCTTTAAATAACTTTGTCTTTCTAAATATTGATAGTATTTTTTAATATTTATTTTATTATATATTTTGTCTTTAAATGTCTTTTGATATGTCTTACTAAACTTTAATATATGATAAAGCAACTATATATGAGAAATAGGCACTTTTGAACATGAGATTTTAAAAAATGAATTCATCCATTACAATTTTCCTTTTTTATTATAGCATAGTATAATGATGCATTTCTGAAGATATCTCTTTGAAAGTTAAAAGGAATGCTTACTGCTCTATAATGCAAACTATTTTCACTTTCTGGCAGGGCTTTAATTCAGAAATATTCAGAAATGTTTTCCTGAAAGGAAGACTACGCATGCTAAATTTACTAATATTAAATGACATGCATATTTAGATAAAAAATTTAAAACACTTCCTAAAAATTTGAACCTCTTCTGTTGTTCTTCATTTGTTTTATAGGTCATCTACTGGATTAAAATGAGAAGTTCCTTCAAGTAAAATTTCTCGAGTGCAGATGTTTTGAGACCAGAAACATGTAGTCTTCTGATATTTTTAAAAAATCTCAACTCTTAATGTATTTTCAGCCAGTACTGGATGGGATATTGACAAAAGTCCATTAGTTATGAATGAGAGTATAATGACTATTTGGTTTGTCAAAGTGGATACAAAAATAATAATATTGGGGTTCAATATTATTTTTTATAATATTTTTATTATATTTTTATTATAAAATAATAATAATTTTAATTGGGCAAGGTAATGGAGGAAATGGGCTTTAAATTGAGCTTTGAAGGCAGGGAAGTGGTTTAATATGTGGTAAGTGTCTGAGCGTTTCTTTAAATTCTTCGTGCATTTGGGGAATGATTAATGTGCCCTTTGAATAATGAAAGTCATTTATCCTTTTGCTGTTGAACCTCAAGATCTTCCTAGAACTTGCCTCGAAAATTAGCTTTTCTTGATCTGTATCATAGAAAAGATACCCTGTATGTTAAGGGGTGTATTAGTCAGCCAAAGGTGTGCTGATGCAAAATACCAGAACTCTGTTGGCTTTTATAAAAGGTTATTTGGGGTAGAAGCTTACAGTTACCAGGCCATAAAGCATAAGTTACTTCCCTCACCAAAGTCAGTAGCCACGTGTTAGAGCAAGATGGCTGCCGATGTCTACAAGGGTTCAGCCTCTCACTTCCTCTTAAGGCTCTGTGGTCCCAGTTTCTTCTAATCTCAGCTGCAGGCTGGGATAATCCTAATCTCTCTTCTGGGGTTCATCTCTCTGGGCTCATCTGCTCTGTTCTCTCCACAAGGTCAGCTGTAGACTCTCAGGCTCCCTCTCTTCCCAGGGCTTCTGCCATTTCTATGGAGCCATCTCTATTCCTCTGTTTTCTTCTCCTGTTTATTTACTTCCTGGGGTTCCAGCATCAAAAACTCTTACTAACTCCTCTGCTGTGTCATTTACTGAAGTGCCCCAATCAAAGCTCTAATCATAATTTAATCAAATAAAAGTGAAACTTCTGAAGTTAATACAATCTAAGACACCCAGAGGAACAGACCTGTTTACAAACATAATCCAATATCATTTTTGGAATTCATAAATGATACCAAACTGCTTCAAAGGGTAATTACTTATGTTATGATAATTTTATTTTGTGTGCACACAAGTCTCTGAAAGTACACTTCTCTACCAATTCAAACCACAAGCTTTATTTTATATATGTATTTAAGGTTTAATAGAAAAGTATTTAACATGAAAGATTATGCTCCAAATATTGTTTATGATTGGATAACACATAATAATTCTATAATTTATTAAATAATATTTTCAAAAACATTTACTGTTCTACTGTGATTCTCTGCTGTATATAGTTTACTAAGTCAGACAGAAGTCTCAGGTTGAGTCCTTCCAGTAAGTGACTTTAAAATAGAATCAATCAAAATATTTTATACATCAAAGGGATGAATAATAAGCTTTTTATGGAATTGCTGATTGAGAAATTTTTGTATGTCATCCAAAGAGGTCTATATCTGCTCTAGAATTTTGGGAGTTAATCCTGTATACTTGATAAAATAAACAAATGGAGTAGAAGAAAGAGGATAAGAAAGAGGATTGTATTGTGATTTGAGATTTGTGGGATAGGTGTAAGGAATTTTTTGCCAGAAGAGTGAACAAAGAAGGATTAAAAAATAGCTATCAGAAGAACAAAAAATGGGTAATTTTACAAAATCACATAGATCCAGAAGATAATAAATAGTTATTCATTTCAAATGTCACAGTCACCTGAATGATGGAAACTTATATTAAGTCTTAGCCTTTGCAGAGGGAGATCAATACTGACATTGGAAAAAGTGGTTTTATTAAAGAGATATAGTGGGTAAAGAAATAAATGTTAAATACTCTGGTGTATACAGCAATTACACTAGACTTTCAGTATGTTTGCTCTTGTGATAGATTGGCAAACATGACTACAATAGTTTTCAGCACTTCCATCATTCCTTGAAACTGGAATGGCCTTCTGACTTGATTTGATTAATGGAAAGTAACAGAAAAAGGGACATTCTTTATCTTCTTGGTTCTAGCTTGCAAAAACTTTTGCATCTTCTGCCTTTCTTCTCTTGAAAAACTGTTCTGAAAACATCATGTAAGGAGGCTAGTGTAGCCTACTGGAGGAGAAGAGGCCATTCAAAGGAGAAGCAAGGCACCCTAGCTGATAGTGAGCACCTGCTGCCAGATTCATGCTCCATGATACTCCACACCACCCGACACTGTGGATTTAATAATTGCTACACAGTGATTGATATGTGCTTGCCATCCATCCTCTTTTTGAAAAGTGGTGTCAAAATGTAGTTGTCCTATCCTCATCTCACCATTGGATGCTTTGTATGTTTGAATGGTGGGGAGGGCAGCTAATATGTCATTTTAATTTACAGTTTTCTAGAGGAAAAGGATCAATGTTGAAGATATTTAGATAAGGGATGTTGATCCTGAGACTTATATTGGTTAAGAGTTGTAGGAGAAGGTGTGCAGATATTTTGCATTGGGGAGGATTATAAATAATTGTTTGATGTGGTTGACTAAAACACATGGTCAGGAGTGCCTGGAAGATGGCATCAGAGTGGGTCCACAGGGCTCTTCTCTCTTACAAAAACAGTGGAGGAAGGGCAGAAGCTGTCTAAAGGAGCTGCTTTGGGGATCTGCAGACCAAGGGAATACCACACACATCATCCAGGAGGGACATGGAGACATAGAGTGAAAGAGGCTGAAATGAAAACTGTGAGTTACTTGACACTGTGGCTGAGAGTGATGTCTATCCCTCACTCTTAAGGTGAGCAGCCATATTAAGAAACAGGAAGATATGGCCCAAAGGGACAAATTGAAACCTTGATGAGACACAGGATATAAAACAACTATCAGCAATGTTCACATAAATATCCTATATCAATTCAAAGAGTTGAAGGAAAATATGGCTAAAGGGATAAAAGATATTAAGAAGACACTGGGTGAGCATAGAGAAGAATTTGAAAATATGCAAGAAAAAGCAACAGAACTTATGGGAATAAAAGACAATGGGTGAGATTAAATATAAATTATAGGAATATAATAGCAGATTTGAAATGGAAGAAGAATGGATAAGTGAATTAAAGGACAGAGCATCTAAACTTAAAAAGATAGGAGACAAGAGAGAGAAACAAATGGAAAAAATGAACAGGTATCAGGAAACTGAATGACAATGTGGAATGCACAAATATACATACAAATATACATGTTTTGCATGTCCCAGAATGAGAAGAGAATGGAAAAAGGCAGAAAGAATATTTGAGGAAATAGTGGCCAAAATTTCCCCAATCCCTATGAAAGACCTGAATATCAATATCCAAGAAGGACAATGTACAGTATACAGAATAAGCTCAAATAAACCTACTCCAAGACAAATACTATTCAGAAGTTCAAAGGCCAGAGAGAAAGAGAGAATTCTGAAAGCAGCAAGAGAAAAGGAATTCATCACAAATAAGTTATTCTCAATGAGACTAACTGCCAATTTCTCATCAGAAACCGTGGAAGCTAGAAGCAGTGATATGATATATTTAAGATACTGAAAGAAAAATAAATCTCCAGCCAATAATCCTTTATCCATCAAAACTATCCTTCAAAAATGAAGGTGAGTTTAAAATCTTCATAGATAAACAAAAACAAAGAGTTCATCACTAAGAGACAGGAATTACAAGAAAAAAATAAAGGGATTGCTGCAGTGTGAAAGGAAAAGACAGACAATATTAAGATATGATAATGGAAAGCCAAAGGATAAGATAGAGAAAGTAAGGAAAGCCTTTATAGTAATAACATTGAATGTTAATGGATTGAACTCCTTAATAAAAAACATAGACTGGCAGAATGGATAAAAAATATGAGCCAACTATATTATGTCAACAAGAGAATCACCTTAGATGTAAGGACTCAAATAGACTGAAAGTGAAAGGTTGGAAAAAGATATTCCACACAAACATTAACCAAAAAAAAGCTAGAGTAGCTACATTAATATCGGACAAAATAGATCTTAATGCAACATTGTCATAAGAGATGTATAAGGTCATTAATAAAAGGGGCAATTCATGAAGAAGAAATAAAAATAATAAATATTTATGCACCTAATCTGGATGCCCCAAAATACATGAAGCAAAACTGACAAAACTGATGAGAGATACAGACTTCTGGAGAAAAATAGTTGGAGACTTTAGTGTACCACTCTCATAATTGGATAGTATATCTGGACAGAGGATCAATAAGGAAACAGAGAGTTTGAATAATATGATAAATGAACTAGACCTAACAGAAATATATACAACATTGAACCAGAAAACAGCAGTATATACATTTTTCTCAAATGTTCATGGATCTTTCCCAGGATAGACCATGTGTTGGATCACAAAACAGGTCTCAGTAAATTTAAAAAGATTGATATTGTATAAAGCACTTTTTCTGATCATAATGTAATGAAGCTAGAAATCTGTATCAGACAAAGAAAGGGAAAATTCACAAATATATAGAGGTTAAACAAAACTTTTGCAATCAGTGGGACAAAGAAAAAATTGCAAAAGAAATGTAAATATCTTGGGGCAAAGGAAAATGAGAACACAACACATCAAAACCTATGGGATGCATCGAAGGCAGTGCTTAGAGGGAAATTTAAAGCCCTAAATAATAACACTAAAAAGAAGAAAGAGCTAAAATCAAAGACTTAAATATACACCTCAAGAACTAATTTTCTGATCTACACTTTAAAAAAGTAATCCCAAAGCAATCCCAAAGCAACAGAAGGAAATAAATAACAAAGATCAGAGCAGAAATAAATGAAATTGAAAACAATAGAGAGAATCAATGAAACCAAAAGGTGGTTCTTTGAGGTCAACAAAATTGATGAACCCTTAGCTCTACTGACAAAGAAAAAAGATAGATGTAAATAAATAAAATCAGAAATGAGATGGGGGATTATTTACTACTTACCCCTCAGAAATAAAAAGGATATTATGAACAACTCTATGCTGCCAAACAAGACAACGTAGATGAAATGGACAAATTCCTAGAAACACAGGAACATCCTACACTGACCCGAGAAGAAATAAAGGACCTCAACAAACCATTCACAAATAAAAAGATTGATACAGCCATCAAAAACATCCAATAAATGAAAAGCCCAGGATTAGGTAGCTTCACAGGTGAATTCTACCAGTTATTCAAAGGAGATTTTATTAAACTTGCTCAAACTTTTCCCAAAAATTAAACAGGAGGGAATTTTACCAAACTCATTCTATGAAGCCAACACTATCTTAACACAAAAACCAGATAAAGATACTATGAAAAAAGAAAATTATAGACCAATCTCTCTAAAGAAGATAGAGGTAAAAATCTTCAACAAAATACTTGCACATCAAATCCAATAGCACATTAAATGAATCATAAACCATGATCAAGTTGGTTTTATCCCAGGTATGCAAAGGGTCAACACAAGAAAATCAATCAGTATAATACACCATATTAATAAATTGAAGAGGAAAAGTCACATAATCTTCTTGATTGATGCAGAAATGGCTTTTAGCAAAATAGAGCATCCTTTCTTGATAAAAAACACTTCAAAACATAGGAGTAGAAGGAAACTTTTTCAACATGATAAAGTGTAGATCAGAAAAACCATAGCTAACATTGTACTTAATGGTGAAAGATCCCAAGAGTTCCTACTGAGATCAGGAGCAAGACAAGGATCCCCACTGTAACCACTCTAATTCAGTATTGTGCTAGAAGTTCTACCTAGAGCAATTAGGCCAGGAAAAAGAACTGAAAGGTGTCCAAATTGGAAAGGAAAAGTAAAACCTTCATTATTCACTGATGATATGATCCTATGCATAGAAAATTCTGAAAAATCCACAATAATATTACTAGAGCTAATAAACAAGTTCAGCAAAGTGGTTGTATATAAGATTAATAGGCAAAAATTAGTAGTGCTTCTATACATTACTGATGAGCAATATGAGAAGGAAGTCAGGAAAAAATTCCATTTACAATAGCAACTAAGAGAATAAAATATTTAGGAATAAACTCAACCAAGGACATAAAGACTGTTGTCAGAAAACTACAAAACATTGCTAAAGGAATAGACAAAATGTGCCATATACCTATGATGGAATACTATTTAGCTGTAAGAAGAAATAGAGTTAGGATACATATGACAATATGCATGAATCTTGGGAACATCACATTGAGTGAAATAAGCCAGACACAAAAGGATAAATATTGTGTGATCTCCCTATTATGAACTAAATATTATGAGTAATCTCATGGAATTAAACTCTAGATTATAGGGTCTTAGGAGACAGAATGTTGTTTGAGAAGGGCGAGTTGATGTTTCATGTATGTAGAATTTTCAGTAGCGTTGCTTTTAAATGTGGGGAAATCGATATAGTTGATGGTAACAATTATAGTGAGTATAACTAATACCACTGATTTACAAATGTGATTATGGATGAAAGGGGTACTCTAGGAATGCAAATGTCAATTGAAAGGAAGCTAGAGGATAATCTTGGGACTGAATAATAGAGTGAACATGGTAGTACATGAGTATTGTAGTTAATCATACAAATACAATAAGTCTATGAACTAGAACAAATGTACATTACTATTGCAAGATGTAAAGAATATGGTGATATATGGGAAATACAACTAATGCAAATTATAGATTATAGTTAACAGTAATATTATAATATTCTTGCATCAACAGCAAAGAAGGTACTATATCCATGCTAAGGATCAAAACTAGGGGGGTAAAAGAGGGGATACAATTTTTCCTTTTGGAGCAAGGAAAGTGTTCTAAAATTGAATGAGGTGAAAGTACATCTTTGAGGAAATTGAGAACCATGGAGTGTACACATTGTGTGGATTGTACAAGGCATGGGACTGTATAATACAGTGAGCCCCATGGTGGATGATGGACTGTAATTAACAATACAAATATAAGAACATTCTCTCACGAACTATAACAAATATACAATTATAATACATGGTATTAATAGTGTGGTTCATGAGAAAAATACACCAAATGTAAGCTATGCACTATAGTTAGCTATAATATTTTGATGATGTCCACAAAAATGCAAGGTGGTGGTGAGGTGATGTAAGGGAATCCTATATGTTATGCATGATTGTTTTGTAAACCACAACTTCTCTAATAAAAAACAAAATAAACAAACAAAAAAACATATGGCCATAGTATAGCACAGCTCCTCCCATCAAATGTTATTTCCTCTCCCTTTATGAATCTGGGATGGCCTTAAGATTTGCCTGGACCAAAAGAAGGTGGTAGAATGATATTGTGGTTTCCATCTTCACCTCTTGGAATCCTGCCCTTAGTCCATCATGTTAGGAAGCTGGGCTGGCTTACTTGGAAGAAAATTGATTGCTTGTAGATAGCCAGCACAAACCAACCAACAGCTGAGTGAGGACATCTTGAACATTTTAGCCAAGCCAAGATTACAGTTGAATGAGGCTACATGACTGAGCCCAGGTGAAAACAACAGAGCAACCATCCAGCCAACCTACAGAGCTATGAGAAATGTTACATTATCATTTTAAGCTACTAGTTGTAGGGCAGGTTGTTATGCAAAAATTGATGATTGATGTAGTTGTCAATGAAGAGGAATGGTGTGGTAACTTAAGAAAGGAAGAATTTTCTAGCCTGGGATATGGGAAATAAGAGCACACAAGATATAGTAAAGAGCACATTTTTTCCTAAGGGAATATAAGAAAAGTATTCTGTATAAAAAAATTATATTGTTTAGAGGTATATGCTGAGTTAACTGAATTAAGCTAAGGGAGTCCCCATGACATCTTTTTATTTATATTTTTATAATTGCTATATTGATATAATTGGAAAAATACATAAAATGTATCTATATAATGATAATCACACATACACTAAAGGATGCTTAAAATGACATTAAAATAGGCATTTGGCTTTCTGAATGTTGAAGCCAAAGTCAAATAATTGCTTTTGGCCAAATGTCAAGGTTGAAGCCAATTTTCAACTTGCTTATATTATAAAACATATTTCTTACTATGGATCAAGGTCAACATAATTAAATGTCAGACATAAGCATTATCTAAAAGGGACATGAATCTATAAGTTTTTTTTTTTTTTTTTTTT
>JAQZBX010029976.1:0-20382 GCA_029593785.1 Cabassous unicinctus
AGGGGACTTTGAGTGGAGGCTGAACAACACACTGCTAAATAATCAGTGAATCAAAAAATAAATTTTAATTGAAGTTAGTAAATAGATTGAGACGAATGGAAATGAGAATACAACTTAACAAAATTTATGGGATACTGCAAAGGCAGTTCCAAGAGGGAAATTTGTAGCCCTAAATACCTATACTAAAAAAAAAAGGAGAGCTAAAATCAAAGATCTAAATGAACAACTGGAGAAACTGGAAAGAGAATGGCAAACCACTCCCAAAGTAAGCAGAAAGAAACAGATAATAAGGTTTAAAGCAGAAATAAATGAAAATGAAATGAAAAAAAAAAAAAAAGAGAAAATCAACCTTGAGTTGGACTCTTAAAGGCCTTGTAACTGTAAGCTTCTACCACAAATAAATAGTCTTTATAAAAGCCAACAGATTTCTGGTACTTTGCATCAGCAACACTTTTGCTTGACTAATGCAGAATTTGGTAAAGGAGAGTGGGGTGGTGCCTTTGCAATTACCAAAATGCTGGAACAGTTTTATAAATGAGTAAGGGGTATTTTTTGGAGGAATTGTGAGATGCTTGATAGAAAAGGCTTAGATTGCTTTGAAGAGAATACTGGTAGGAATATGGAGCTTAAAGTTATTTCTGAAAGATCTTAAAAGGAAATGATGAAACTATTATTGAAAACTGGAGGAAACACGATCCATGTTTTGAAGTTGCAGAGAACTTAGAAAGATTAACTCCTGATGTTTTATGGAAGGTAGAATTTGAAAATGGTGAGCCTGAACATTTATCTGAAGAACTTTCCAAAGTAAACTTGGAGAATCTGGCTTGGCTTCCCCTTGAAGCTTATAGAAAAATGATAGATGAAAGAGATAAGCCAAGAGCTGAATTGTTGGGCACAATGAAAACAGAAATTGATTCCAGAAATTCCAAGCCTTTGGAAATCAAGCTCCCCCAAAATAGTGCCCAATTTGAGGACTTAACTAAACTTGGAACTTGTAAATCAGGATTGAAAATGCAGTTATCTATGAAACAGTTTGTGGAAAGTGTTACTGTCTGATGGCGTGGACCCCTGCTTCATACATGCTAAAGCAACAAGCTATCTGTGAGAGCTGTATGAATAAAACCACTGTCAGTCTGGACTAAAAGGGATGTGAAAGGGAGATATGGAAGGGAAAATGGTTTTAAGAAGAAAACCATGGATGCTGAGGTGTGGAATTAAGACACCTCCTTGGGCCAAGAGAAGGACCCCACCTATCTTCGCAGAGGGTAAGTTTGCCCCAGCATTTGAAGAGGGTGGATGATGCTCCAGCAGAGTTGAGGGAGAGTTTTGTTGCCCCAGGCTACAAAGAGGGTGGATCACACTCCTCAATTGTTGGGAATAATAAGGTTAACACCCCACGGTCTAAGAAGGGTGGGCCTGACCCCCATAGATTAGGGAAGGCCAGGTTGCCAACTGATCGCTAACTCATTGCTCTGAGATGTTTGGGCCTGTAGGCTGGAGATTAGGGAGAATGTTACACCACTCTAACTGTACTAAAGGTGTTGATACTCTACTTCAAATATTGGGTAACATGTGGCCGACACCCCAATGTTCTTGGAGGATGAGGTCTGGAGCTCAGTCACCACCCAGATGCTTGATGATGGTGGAACCAAAAAAATAGCCATAGGCAAACCTGTGGAATGGATGGGTCCCCATGAGGCCCCAGGGAGAAGATACCATCATCTTGAGAATGACTCTTAGGTTTTGAAGTATAATGAAGTATGCCCTGCAGGTTAATGGAACTGTAAGAGACCCATGACTCAAGTTTTCCTCTCGAATTCTCCTCATATTAATGCAAATGTTTATCTTTTGTCTGTTACTTTGTATATTGGAAGCAGATAAATTGTTCAGTAAGATTCACAAGTCTACAGTCAGAGAGGATTTACACAAGAAAAACTATTTCTTTAAACTGATTGTTATTTTATTTTATAAATAGCATTGTTACTGATTTAAGGGTTTTTATGAATAATGTAAAACCTCTTTTTAGTTCAGAGGATGGAGTGTGGCAGTGTATTACTCAGCCAAAGGGGCACTAATGCAATGTACCAGAGATTGGTTGGTCATTATAAAGGGTATTTATTTGGGGTAGAAGTCCACAGTTACCAGGACATAAAGCATAAGTTTCTTCCCTCACCAAAGTCCATTGCCACGTGTTGGAGCAAGACAGCTGCCAATGTTTGCCAGGGTTCCGGCTTCTTGGGTTCCTCTCTTCCCAGGGCTGCATTTATCTCAGGGCTCAGCTCTTCTGTTTCCTCCACAAGGTCAGCTGTAGACTATGAGGCTCTCTAGGCTTTGCCTATCTCCACAAGACCAGCTGTGAACTCTCAGGCGAATGGCTCATCTCTATCCCGGGGCCTTCTCTCCAACATCAAAACTCCAACATCAAAAAACTCCTTCAACTCTGTTCTTGCCATGCCTTTTATATTTGATTCCCCCTCCCACCAAGGGGTGGGGCTCAATGCCCTATTGAAGTGGCCCAGTTAGCATGCTAATCATAACCTAATCATGCCCAGATTAACAGATCAGTTAACAAGCATAATCTAACATAGATTTTTGGAAGTCATACTTACATCAAACTGCCAAATGGCTACAGGCAGTATGATACTATTTTTGAATTCCAAAAAGAAATATTGATTATGTTTACAAACTGGACTGTTTCTCTGGATAAGATAACCCTTTGGTTGTATTAAATTCAGCTGAGATGTCTGATTAAATTATGTGAAGATTAGGTCTTTGATTTAAACAGTTCCTTAGAGTGTGACTCAACATTGAACCCCAGCATCCTTGGTAGGCTGATAAAACAGATTCTCACATAGAAGCAGATAAACAGAGAAGATACACAAAGGATCCTGCATGCCAGGAAGAGAGATGAACCTAATAGTTTACAGCTGACCTTGGGAAATGAACAGGGCAGCTGAGCCTGGAATGAAATCAATCCCAGTAAGAAAGATAAGCTTTATGCCTACCTATAGCTAAGATTGGAAGAAACTGGATCCATGGAGCTTTAAGACGAAGAAGGAAGGGTGAACTTTCACAGACATAGCCTGCCATCTTGCTTCAACATGTGGCAAATGACTTTAAGAAAGAAAGTACTTGTTTTACCTTGAGTTGGACTCTTTAGGGGCTTGTTACTGTAAACTTATACCCCAAATAAATACCCTTTATAAAAGCCAACAGATTTCTGGTACTTTGTATCAATACCATTTTTGACTGACTAATACTGTGTCCCAGAAAGAAAAGAGAATGGAATAGGGGGCAGAAAGAGTATTTGAGGAAATAATGACCAAAAACTCCCCAGCTCTTATAAAATACATAAATATCAATATGTAAGAAGGGAAACACACCCCAAACAGAATAAATCCAAATAAACCTACTCTGAGACACTTACTATTCAAAATGACAAATATCAGAGATAAAGAGAGGATTCTGAAAGCAGCAAGAGGAAAGCAAAACATCACGTACAAGGGAAACTCACTAAGATTAAGTATCAATCTCTCTTCAGAAATCATGGAGTTAAGAAAAAAATGGCGTGATGTATTTAATGTACTGAAAGAGAAAAACTGCATGCAAAGAATTATGTATCCAGCAAACCTGGCCTTCCAAAATTAGGCTAAGTTCAAAGACTTCACAGACAAACAAAAACTGATAAAACATATTACAAAAACACCAGAATTACAAGAGATACTAAAGGGAGTGCTGCAGCCTGGAAGAAAATATCAAGGACAAGAGATTTGGAGAGGAGTGTAGAAATGAAGATTATTAGGAGGGTAAACTAAGGGGTAAGAAGACAGAAAAAAGAATAATATGACAAAAGAGAGCCAAAGGACAAAATAGATGAAGTAAGTAATGCTATTACAATAATAACATAGAATTTTAATGGATTGAACACCCCAATCAAAAGACAGACTATTAAAATGGATTTTAAAAATCTGAGCCTTCTATATGTTGTCTACAACAGACTCACCTCAGACATAAGGACACACAAAGAGGTTAAATGTGAAAGGTTGGAAAAAGGTATTCCCCGTAAAGTGCAAACAATAAAGAGCTGGAGTAGCAATACTAATATTGGATACAATAGATTTCAAATGCAAAACTGTTTTATGGGATGAAGAAGATAATTATGTATTAATAAAAGGGGCAATTCACCAAGAAGAAATAAATATACTAAACATTTATGTACCTAACCTGAATACCCCAAAATACCTGAGGCACACACTGACAAAAGTGAAGGGAGAAGTAGATGTATACAATAATATTTGGAGACTTCAATACACAAATCTCCATATTGGATAGAACATCTGGACAGAAGATAAATAAAAATCAGAGAACTGGAAATATGATAAATGAGCTAAACCTAACAGCTTTACAACATTGCACCCCAAAACAGCAGGATATACTTTCTTTTCACATGCTCATGGATCCTTCTACAAGATAAACCATACGTTAGGTTACAAGACAAGTCTCAATAAATTTAAAAAGATTGAAATTATGCAAAACACTTTCTCTGATCATAACAGAATGAAGCTGGACATCAATAATAGGTAGAAAAAAGGAAAATTCATAAATATATGGGGAGTAAACAACACACTCTTAAAAATCAGTGGGTCAAAGAAAATATTGCAAGAAAATAAATCAAATATCTTGAGAAGAATGAAAATGCATTCACAACATATCAAAACTTATGGGACATTGTGTTTTATAAAAGGAGAGAGTGTTAGCACTCCCCTTGACAAGGATGGAAGAGGCCCTCAGGCCTGTACAACATGCATATGGTTAAGCTATTGTGACTTACTTTGTGGCATCTAACCACTTTAAAAAGAATACCTATGGGACACTGCAAAGGCAGGATGGAGAGAGTAATTTATAGTCACCAACGCTTAATTGAAAAAGAAGGAAGAGCTAAAATTGCTAAATGCACATCTGGAGGAAAAAGAAAAAGAAGAGAAAACTAATCCCAAACCATGCCAAAGGAAAGAAATAGCAAAGATCACAGCAGAAATAAATGAAATTGAGAACAAAAAAACAATAGAGAGAATCAACAAAACCAAAGGTTGGTTCTTTGAGAAGATGAATAAAATTGACAAAACCTTAGCTGGACTGACAAAGAAAAAAAGAGAAAACACAAATAATTAAAACCAGTAATGATCCCACAGAAATAAGGCAGATCATAAGAGGAAATTGAACAACTGTGTGTCATATACCACGCAGAACTGTGTGGGAGAGAGGGTGATCTATGATGTGAAATGCGGTCTATGCTTGGTGACAAAGCCCCAGGATGTGTATATCCATAGTGGGTGATGTCCCACACTGATGAAGGATGTTGGTGTGGGATGTTGTGGGAGGTGTGGGAGGTGGGGAACATGGGAATCCTTGTAATTTCTGAGTAATAATTAGGTAATCTAAGCACCTTTAAAATATATATATATATATAAAATAACATTTATGTAAGAATATACACATATATGCATATATATTTATATATCATTTTACAAATATTGGTATGTACTGTGAAAAATCTTGATTTTTATGAACAATAAAAAACAAATAACAAATAACAAATAACTAGACAATGTAGAGGAAATGGACAAATTTCTAGAAAAACACAAATCACCTACACTAGCCCTACAAGAAATAGAAGACCTTGACAAACCAATCTCAAGTGAAGAGATTGAAACAGTCATCAAAAATCTCCCAAAGATGAAAAGCCCATGACCAGATGGCTTTACAAGTGAATTTTGCCAATCATTCTAAGATGATCTAATACCTATCTTGCTCAAGGTCTTCCAAAAACCTGAACAGGAAAGAAGGATAACAAACTCATTCTTTGAAGCAAACATCATCCTAATACCAAAACCAGATAAAGATACTACAAAAAAGAAAATTACAGACAAATATTTCTAATGACTATATATGCAAAAATCCTCAACAAAATACATGCAAAAAGATCCAAAAACACATTAAAAAAAGTATTCACCATGATCAAGCGAGTGTAAATATAGACTCATCACATCTACAGTCAAGTGATTTTTGACAAGGCTAGGGTGGTTCGACATAAGAAAATCAATTATGTTAATAAACTATATTGATAAATTAAAGAAGAAAATCACATGATCCTCTCGGTTGATTCAGAAAAGGTATTTGACAAAATGCAGCATGCTTTCTTGACCAAAACAGTGCAAAAGATAGAAATAGAAGGAAACTTTCTCAATATGGTAAAGTGCATATATGAAAAACCTACAGCTAACATTCTACCCAATGGTGAAAGACTGAAAGCTTTCCCGTTGAGTTCAAGAACAAGACAAGATGTCCACCGTCACTATTGATATTCAATATTGTGCTATTATTCTAGAGGTTCTAGCTAGGGCAATAAGGCTAGATAAAGAAATAAAGGGCACCCACATAGGAAAGGAAGAAGTAAGACTTTCACTATTCACTGATGGTATAATCCTGGACCTAGAGTCTCCTGAAATAAAACCACTATTAGACAAATTCAACAAAGTGGCAATTACAAGATTAATATATAAAAATCAATAGTGTTTCTATGCACTATGGATGTGAAATCTGAGGAGAAAATCAGAAAAAAAAATCATTTATAATAGCAACTAAATTAATCAAATATTTAGGGTAAACTTAACTAAGAACTTAAAGGACCTGAATTCACAACAGGCAAAATATTGCTAAAAGTACTGGAAAAAGACTTAAATAAATGGAAGGACATTCTGTGCTCATGGATTAGAAGAATAAATATTGTTAAGATGTCAGTTCTACACAAACTGATTTACTGATTCACCGCAATCCCAATAAAAATTCCAACAGCCTTTTTTGCAGAAGTGGAAAAATCAATTAACAAATATATTTGGAAGGCTACGGGGCCCCAAATAGGCAAAAAGTCCTTAAAAAGAACTAAGTTGGATGACTTTCACTTCCAGACTTGAAAGCATATTAATTAGCTACTGTGGTAAAAACATGATCCTGGCATAGAGGCAGACATATTGATGAATGAAACTGAATGAAGAACTCAGAAACAGACCCTCACATCTACAGTCAAGTGATTTTTGACAGGGCTGGCAAGCCCTCTCAGCTGAGCCAGAACAATCTATTTAACAAATGGTGTTGGGAGAACTGGGTATTCATATCCAGAAGAAATAAAGAAGACCTGTATTTCACACCTTATACAAAAATTAACTCAAAGTGGATCAAGGGCTTAAATATAAAAGCAACTGCCATAAAACTCCTGGAAGAAAATGTATGAAGACATTTTCAAGATCTTGTGGTAGGTGGTAGTTTCTTAAACCTTACATCCGAAGCACGAGCAACAAGAACAACAAAAAAATAGATAAATGGGACCTCCTCAAATTTAAACACTTTTGCACCTCAAGGGACTTTGTCAAATGGATGAAAAGGCAGCTGACTTATTGAGAGAAAATATTTGGCAATTTCTATCCAATAAGGATTTAATATACATGATATATAAATAGATCATATATAAACAATAAAAAGAGAAACTACTTGATTAAAAAACAGGCAAAAGAGTTGAAAGGACAATTGTCCAAAGAAGAAACACAAATGGCAAAGAAACACATGAAAAAATGTTCAACATCACTACTGATCAAGGAAATGCAAATCAAAACTACAATGAAGTATCATTTCACACCTATTAGACTGGCCACTCTTAAAAAGTGGGATAACTGTAAATGTTGGAAAGGATGTAGACATATAGGAATGTTTATCCACTCTTGCTGGGAATGTGGAATGGTACAGCCACTGTGGAGGTCTGTTTGGCATGTCCTAAGGAATTTGAACATGGACTTGCAATGTGACCCAGTAATACCATTGCTAGGTATATACCCAGAAGAACTGAGAGCACTGACATGAGTAGACATCAGCACACCTATGATTATAACAGCATTATTCATGGTAATCCAAAGTTGGAAACAACCTAGGTGTCCATCAACTGATGAATGGATAAACAAATTGTGGTATATACACATGATAGAATGTTATGCAGTGGTAAGAAGAAATGAAGTCATGAAGTATATGACAATGTGGATGAACCTGGAGGATAGAAAGAGGGTAGAGAATGGAAATCTGTGGGTTAATCTGTGCAGAATTGGTTACAAGGTTGTGTGCAAATCTTTGGAAATGATTAGAAATGATGAAAGCATATCACGGTGTTTGTAACTAGCAATGCTTTTATATGGGTATGACAGTTGTTGAAGGGGAAAGTCTAAAGTCATGTATATTTCTAGAAGGAAAGTTAAAAACCATAACAAGGGACTGTATAAGTTAGTAAAACCTCGTGTAAAACATGAATATGGGTGATGTTGCATATATAAGACTGTTTTTACAAATTATAAATACAAATATACTAGAGAGAAGGGTAAAGAATAGTAACTATGTAGGGCAGCGGAAGCATAGAAAGATTGAGAGATGATGAGTTTTCTTTGTTTATTCTCATTACTGGAATAATGAAAGTGTTCTAATACGATTGAAGCGATAAATCCATAAATATCTGATTACACAGAACACCACTGAGTGTACACTTTGGATGGATTTATGCTTCCTTAATATGAATCAGTAAAATTGATTTATTAAAAAAAAATTAAAGGACTAAGATTCCTTTAGAAGATGCCTAGTCATTTCACCGACATTAAGCACACAGAGAATGTACTGAGTGCTGCTTGTGCCAGGCACGGGGATAGGTGCTGGTTTTATAAATATGGTACTGACAGTCTCACACTCCAGCCTCAATCCACTCTTACCACTCTTCCACCTACAGAGACCTCCACAGCAATCTCAGACTCGCTTTTGATTTTAACCATCACTTAAATACATAGAGTTCCCAATTATACATAACCAGCCTCAAGTTTGCCCCTGAACTCCAGGCTAGATTTCCAAAAATGCCTGGCGTTACCCTCAACAAGTTTAAAATAAGGAGCACCCATTTTTCAAGTGCATTCTCTATTCCATGCACCCTTTAAACCATTATCTCAGTTAAGCAGCATTAACCTATGATATATATATATTAATCAATTGAAAGATGAGACTAAGCTTTGGAAAAGTTGGCATCTTGTCTAAAAATTGCTTTCCTAGTAAGAGTGGCAAAGTCATGATTCAAACTACTTTCCATCTCTTCCCAAAGCCATGCACTTCATGCATTTGCCAGGCAAAAGAGGGTTTGCCAGGCAAAGATGGCAGTAGGGAGCAGGGAGAGGAGATTGTCCCAGCCCAAGTTAACAGCACTTGAAAAGACCAGGGTGTCTGAGTGTTCAAGAAAGGCTTAAGCTGCTACACTTGAAGTTGGAAAGACTGGCAGGAACAGACTCTGGTGGGACTCTGCAAGCATGTTAAAGGATATGGACTTTCCTAATAGCAATGGAATGCAGCTAAGGGCTATAAGCAAGAGAGTGAAAGGATGGGTTTCCGTTTTTCAAATACAGGCTGCTGAATGGAGACGGGATTAGAGGGGACAAAGAGCAGATATGAGGACATCAACTCAGAAGCTATTCCAGTAGCAGATGAATGAAGAGAGTGGTTTATGCAACACATTGGCAATACAGATGGAAAGAAGTCAGCAAGTTGAAATGATACTTAGAAGGCAGAACTGACAGGACGAGAAACATGTGTCCAAAAGAGAAGAAGGAAGGAATCAAAGATAGATTCTATGTTTCTGACTAAGCATCTGAGCAGATAGTGATGCTGGCCTTGAAAGAGGGGTAAAAAGTTTTGTGGATAAATTCAGCTCGATGTACTTGTGGAACAAATGGGTGGAAAGGTATAGTAGGTAGTCTGGACTGGAAATTTTGATTTGAGAGCCATCTGCATAAATGCAGCATTCAAAGCCATGGGAGTGGATGAGATCTCTGTAAGGAGTATGCAGACTGGCAGAAAAGGGTACTCCTTTGGTATCAAGGAGTATTTAAAATTGGGAAAGTTGGAAATAGAAAAAAATAAAAACCTAGGGCAAAGAGGACCCCACAGAAGGCTGGGAAGAATGCTAGCTTCCTGCTCTGTCAAGCCAAGAGCAGAGTGCATTTCAAGGGGTGAAGGTGGGAGGATAACCAACTCTTAAGATAAGGGCTGAAAATAGCCATTTATTTTATCACCATGGGCAATTTAGAGCATTTTTGGATAATGTGCTTTGTGTTCACATAAACAGGGTTTAGGTGGTGCATCCATTACCAAGAGACAGTCAAGCCCAAAGATTTAAGTCCCCATTGTTTGTAAGAGTGAAAAGCTGCAGCTTTGAAAAGAGAATTTTTCCTGCAGGAGTTTTAAGAGTCTGAGGCAATGCCACTTGAGTTTACCTTGTCTTTTGTTTATTTCCAACATTACCTGCCTGACTTATAATTGACACTTATTAAAAATGTTAAGAAATAAAGAAGGAAAGCAACAGGGAAGGAAGGAATTAAACCACATCCATGGTATATTAAATTAGCATAGCAGGGAGTCACAGAGGTTTCAAACTCAAGGTATCAAGTGCTTCTCCAAACTCAGCAAAAAAGGAAGTTCCTAGTAGGCTCTTCCAGGAAGGGAAGCAGCTCCCAGGAGAGGGAAGGTTGGCTTTGTCTTCTCTCACATCTTGTCCTAAAGACTGCCTTTTTCCCTGTGTGGTTGCAAACTGAGCTTTCTGTCACATTTTTTTTTTGCTCATTCTACTTTAATATCTTTTCTTAGCCCTGGTTCCTTAGGAAATTCAGTGATGTTGATGATATCATTTTTATCTAACCAGATTTAAACAAATATCAAACATCTAGCTTCCCATTTATATCTTTTCCCTCAAGACTTTGGGAACTTTTCCAACCTGGCCTATGCTTTGCAGCCATTTAAATAACATGAATCATCTGTTCCTTGAAGATTGCACAGGTCACTTCATTGTAAAACCAATTGGTCCTGATACCCTTTTAGGAAGTAGATCTCTAGCATCATGTTCAACTCCCTTTAAGATTCTTGACATATTTAAGTGTTCAACTTCTTAAAACAATTTTGGCAATTCGTACATTCATAGAATATACTCAAAAATATTATTACATTCTTTGTATTTTCAAATTTATTAATATTTAATTTCAAATAATACTGCCATTTTTTCACATTTTCAGGATTTATGGTTATACTACTTTCTTACTCAATGTGTGGAGTCTTGTTGTTGTTTTTGTTTTGTGTGCATGTGTTTCTTGGTTTTTTATTTTTATTTTGGTCAGACTTGTCTATTTGTTTTTATCTAGCAACCAGACCTTGGTTTAATTTATGTGTCAGCTCTTCTTTCACTTTCTTCATCAGTTTCTGCTTTCCCCCAATTTATGACTGTGTCATAATTTATAATACCATTCAAGAAGTAACGCTAGCTACATTAATGTAAATTTTAATACTCTTGGGTGTTTTCCTGTCTTTCCCAACCAGTTACAGGCTGTTCCAGCCAGTGCTTTGCCCAGACACATTTGTGTGCTGTCAATGGTCTTTGAGAGCACCCTGGGAATTGGTGGGTGGTGACCCTCACCATTGACCCTCCAGCAGGCCCAGGGGGACAAAAATGGCTCTAAATCCATCACATACACATTGATGCATATTAAAGGATTTAATATGAAGCCCAGAAGCAGATGCTGCTAAACAGCAAGCAGTAGTTGGTAAACATTTGGTGAGTGGGGCAGCATTTCCTTCTCCCACTGCTGCTGAAATGGCAGAAATAAGTAGAATTCAGTATGAAATGTAATACAATAAAGGCATTAGTCAGCCAGTGAGGGTCCTGGTAAAAGTAAAGGTGGCACCACCAAAAGCTGACATGGCAAAAGGATTCCAAGAAGGAGTTCCAAAGATTAGTGTAATAATGAAGTTTCCAGAGAAGATTGTTGTAGCAGGAAATAATAATGACATTCCATTTTCAAGACCAGCAGATCTTCACCTTATTCAGTCAACTCCTCTTAAGCCTCTGGCACTAAAAACACTACCTCATGTACTTACCTTAAATGAAAGACTGCTAGATTTTCTGGATTTAGAAAGACCTCTTCTTAGCCCTCAAAATGAAGAAATCCATACTGTAGGCAGACTAAAAAGAGAGTGTTCTATGTGTGAAAATGCTGTTCATCAAAATGGATAACTGGTCATAAATGAGACCATATACAACACTTCAAATATATACACATCAGTAGAAGGAACTTGAGATGACATGGCTGTTTTAGATGCAGCTTCATTAAGATGAAAGATAATTAAACTAAATAGATGCCTACAATTTCAAGAAAAGGAGAACAAAGAATGTGCTGAAAGAGAAATGGTCATGTATTCAATTACTGTGGCATTCTGGCTGCCTTAATAACTGGCTCTGATTTTGCAGCAAGAGGTAACCTCAGCTTTCAAAAATATTTTCTCAACAGCTGGAAATACAATAATTTGCAAATGTCTTTGTTTCTGCCTTTGCATTATATACTGTTTTATAGTCCATATCCTGAAAATGTGTTTCTTCCAGAAAGGAAGGGGAAGGAACTAGATTTGCAGAAGTAATGATGATTTTTGTCAATCATGAAGAATAAAGAAAAACCATGTATATGGAAAGCATGAGTTTGCCCTGGTATTTGAAAAGCAAGGGCTTCTGACCCATTGTTCAGGGATATTTCTTCCCCCCTAGGCTCCAGAGAGGGTGGAGTACATTTCCTGAAGGATGGGGAGATTTGGGTTTCTATCTCACTATTCTGAGGGGTTTGAGTCTGTACCACAGAGATTGGGGAAAGTGTGGCCGCCACCCCACTATGCTAAGGAGGATGAGATTGTTATCCAGAGATTGGAGAGAGTGTAACAATCAACCCAGTTTTCTTGAAGGGTGATGCCTAGAGCTCAGCTACCACTCAGGTGCTTGATGAGAGTGGAGCTGAGAAGATGGCAATTGGACAAACACTTGGAAGGGTTGCACCATCATGAGGCATCGAGGAGAAGAAGATATCATTCTGTAGATGACTCTCAGACTTTGAAATCGAGTGGAATATGCCCAGCAGGTTTTTATAAGTGTTTGGGAAATTTAACCCATGTTTCCTACCAATTTTTCCATATGGTAATGGGAAAATTTATTCTAGAACTGTCCCTCCTTTGTATTTTAGAAGCAGATAACTTGTTTTGTAAGTTTCACAGGTCTACAACCTGAGGGAAATCTTGCCTCAAGACAGACTCCATTCCTATAACTGACGTTTGTGTACTTGTCATAGTTACTGAAATGATTTAAGGCTGTTGAAATATTGTGATATAAGTAATGTATTTTGCATATGGAAAGAACATGTATTTTTGGTCCAGAGGATGGAATATCCTGGCTTGAGTCTTTTGTGGACCCCAGAAAATTATGTTCTTAACTTTATCCCATTCCTGTACATGTAAGCCTATTGTATATGGGACCTTTTGATTACATTACGTTAAGGGACCTTTTGACTCGATCACTTTTGATTAAATCACCGTACGGCCTTTGATTGAGACATTTTCACCTTTGATGAGACAGCATCTCTTGATGCTTTAATTGGGATATTTTCATAGACTTTTAACTGTAAGCTTCTTGGCTAATAAATTCCAATTATAGAAGCCAACCCATTTCTGGTATTTTATATTGTCTGTCCTTAGGAAAATAAGACAAATAGCATACACAGTATTCCTATGACAAGGCATCCCCTCCCTCCATATTTTTGTTTTAATTGGTTCAAATTATATCTTTATACATTTTATGTATAAAACCAGAGATTTTCTTTACTTTTTGTATAGTTGCATTTTAGAACCTGAAAGAATTTTAAAAGGAGTTACTTACCAAGTATAAACTACAATGGTGCAGGTATTTTTAATATCACATATAGTAACTTCTATCTGAGATATTTATAACTTTATTCAACTTCCATCCACTGTCTAGTGTACTTTCCTTTCAATTTGAAGAATTTCCTTTAGCATTTCCTACAGGGAGCATTTAGTGGTGGCCAACAGCCTCAAATTCTGTTTTTCTGCTAATGTTTTAATCTCCTCATCATTTTCAAAAGACATTCTCACCAGATATAAAATTCTTGGGTGGCAATATTTTCAATAATTTAAGTAGTTCTTCCCACTTCTTTCTTTCCTCCATGGTTTCTTATGAGAAGTTGACACTTAATATTATATGTAAGAATAATGATACATTATATTTGTTTTTCTTTTGCAGCTTCCAGAGCCCTCTTTTTTTCTTGAATAGTTCTCTTCTATTTTACCCTATTTTATGTTCATTTAGATTCTTGAATGTATGTTCTTATCTTCCATTAAATTTTGGAAATTTTCTGTTAGCTAAAATACTCTTTCTGCTGCTTTCTTGCTTTCTTCTCCTTCTGAGCTTCCTTTAATATCTACATTGGTATGCTTGATAGTGGTCCATATATCTTTTGGTCTTGGTTCATTTTTATGCATTCTTTGTCTTTCTGTTCCCCAACTTGATTCATTTTAATTGTTGTATATTCTAACTCACTGATTTCTATTTTGCCAGCTTTAATCTGCTATTGAAATATTCCGAGGATTTTTAATATATTCTGTTATTGTGGTCTTCAACTCTAAGATTTTTTTTTATTCTGTCTCCTTTTTAGATTCTCATAGTGTTCATTAATAAATTTCATGATATCATTATTTCATTCTCTAAGTTTTCCTTTAGTCCTCTGTTCATTTTGAAGTTCATTTTTAGTCTTTTGTCTGATATCACCATGGTCTGTTATTCTTCATATTAGTCTCTGAAGTTTTATCTGGTTCCTTTTTGTGGACAATTATTTCTTGTTTCTTTATTCTCTTGTAATCCTTTCTTGTGCAGTGTACCCTTTAATGTTTTAATATATTATCTCTAAGGTTTACTCCCTGAAGCATTTATTTCTTCAGTGTGTATGCAGCTAGTGATAAGACCTAGATGGCACTGAGTGCCAGGAACTAACAAAAGAAACAAACCAATGCAAAAAAAAAAGTAATATTATCAGTCTCTGTGTTGATTGGTGTTCACCTTCAGAACTTAGCCTTCTTATGAAGAAGAGCAGATTGTGACAAAAGTTTGGGTTCCTCTTTGTCTTTTCTGAGCCAGTATCTTTTCCTTGGTATTCACTCATTACTATGGGAACTCCCACATTTGCAGAAATCTTAATGTCCCTTCCACTTTCAAGGAAACAGGCCTCCAACCTCCATGGTGCTTTACTGTCTGTCCTGAAGATGGAATTTCTTTGCCCCTGTCCAACTCAATTTAATTCTTTCTAATAGAACTTTAAATGTGGGTAAGATATTTCTGTCTGCAAGGTAAAATCTGTGAGGTTGAGTTAGAAAAGAGATTCCTGGTTCATTCTTTAAGGTCCCTCCTGATTGATTGGCAATGACATACAAGTACACTTGAGTGTTCCTTGAGTACACCTCTTCCTCCAGTACAGGGACAGATTTTTACAATGAGAAATCATGCCATGTCATACTGCACTGGTGGCAGCTGGGGGAGGGGACAGCAGTTGGACAAGAATCTTCTCCTAGTGTTATTTATTCATTGTCTTTCATTAGACAAGTTTTGGATACCAATCACAAATAAAATGGCCCATACACCACCTTACCACTAAAACTTTGCATTGGTGTATAACTTTTGTTACAACTGATGTTAGCACATTTATATAATTGTCCTATTAACTAAAGTTCATAGTTAAACTTAGGGTTCACTTATTGTATAATTAGTTTCACAGATGTTCTTTAAAAATTTAGTCTGTTGCATTATAATCTAATTATTCCTCTCTTAATCACAATGAAATATATATTTCAATGATATTAACTGCATTAACAATGTTCTACCATCACCACAGCCCATTAGCAAACATTTCCCCCATTAAAATAATAATTCTGTGACTTTTAATCTTTAGCTTCCCATTCACTATGACATAAACTTTATTCTAGGTTCTGACTCTATGAATTTACTTGTTCTAATTGTTTTAAATCACTGAGACCATACAATATTTGTCCTTTTGTGTATGCCTTTTTTCAATCAACATTATGTCTTCTAAGTTCATCCATGTTGTTAGAAGTATAAGAATTCATTGTTTTTATGGCTGTATAATATCCCATTACATTTATATACTACATTTTATGTATCCATTAATTAGTTGATGGACACTTGGATTGTGTCCTTTATTTGACGATTTTAAATAATACCACTATGAACATTGGTGTGCTAATATCTGTATGAGTCCCTGCTTTCAATTATTTTGAGTATATACTGAATAATGGGATTGCCAGGCTGAATGGTATTTCTATACTTAGCATGCTGAGAAACCACATCACTGTTTTGCACAGTGGCTGCACCATTGTTTCACACAGTGCCAGCAAGAATGAATGAGTGTTCCATTTATCTGCATCCTCTCCAACACTCATTTTCCATTTTATTAACAGCAGACATTCTAATGGGTGTGAAATTGTATCTCATTGGGCTTTGGAGTCACATTTCCCTGATGACTAAGAAAGTTGATCTTTTCCTGTGCTTTCTGGTCTTTTGCATATCTGTTTTAGAGAGATGTCTATTCAAGTCTTTTGCCCAATTTTAATTTTTTTTTTTTTTTGGTTAAGTAGAAGGACTTCTTTATGAATTCTGGATATTAAATCTTTATCAGATATGTAATTTCCTAATATTTTCTCCCTTTGGGTAGGTTGTCCTTTTAGTATCCTGATAAATTCTTTTGAGATGTAATAATACTTTTCTGTTTGTTTGATTACATCTCATTTATCTATTTTTGCTTTTGTTGATTTAGCTTTGTGTATAAATTCTAAGAAAACATTACCTAAGACAAGCTCCTGAGGATGCTTCCTTATGTTTTCTTCTAGGAGTTTGATAGCTCTAGCTCTTATATTTATGTACTTGATCAATTTTGACTTGATATTTTCATATGGAATGAGGCAGGGGTCCTCCTTCTGTTTTTTTTCCAGTTCACTCAGCCTCATTTGCTAAAGATACTATTCTTCTCAATTGATTTATTTTCAAACCCTTGTCAAAAATCACTGGGCTGTAAGTGTGAGTTTGATTTCTGAACTCTCAATTCGATTCCAGTGGTCTACATAACTGTCCTTGTGCCAGGATTTATGCTGTTTTGATAACTGTGGATTTTAAATTTTTCCTTTTTTAAGATTTTCATTCCTTGATTTATTTCTCTCCCCCTGCCCCATTGTTTATGCTCACTGTTTGCTCTCTGTCTGTTCGTTGTGTGCTTTCTGTGTCTGCTCATCTTTTTTTTATAGGAGACACTGGGAACCAAATCTGGGACCTCCATTTTGGCAGAGAGGTGCCCAATCACTTGAGCCACATTTGCTCCCTGCTTGTTGTGTCTTTCATTGTGTTTCCTTCATGGCAAAATCAGGCTCACCAGACTTATAATTGGCCTATTGAATATCATAACAACAAAGCCCTCATGCCTGTTACCTGTGTCCCATGAGGATTTGTTTTCCTTTGTGGATCTCATTGGACATTGGAGTGTCTCTTTCCAGGAGAAGGATTCTGAAGTATCAGAATATGAATACCTACTATCAATATTGATAATGACCTCATGATACCTACCCATCATAGTGTTCCCTAAAATACATTCCTGGGAAGGCAACTGAACAAGTGTTTCTATTATGCAGTCCTAGTCCTCATAATTGGCTTAGGTGTAAATGCCCTAGAGCAAATGGTTTATAACTTGTCTCTGACTCTGGAGGAAATAGCTGATGCTACTGTCCAAGCATTTCAAAATTAACAAGACTCATTAAATAGATAACCAGATAGATCTTGATTATCTGATGCTAAAACAATGGGATGTCTTGGTTATTGACAATACATCATGTTCTGTCTACATAAATAATTTGCCTGAAACAGAACAAAAAAAAGATACATGCTTAATTGTAATGGCTGCCATCTTAAAAGATGAAATCTTCCTTGAACTCCTCTTTTGCCTTATTTGACTGAGTTAACCCCAGCATCTGGGGTTTTTGGTTGGGAATGCTCCTTCCAGAAAGCTTGATCTTCCTCCTGTTGGTGGTTCTCCTATTGGCCCTGGTTAAATGATGTGTCATCCTGGTTGAAAGTCTCTGAATGAACCCTGCTATCCAGATTATTCAGGTAGTACACTGCACGTAGCTCTGCCTTCAAATCTGAGGCAGCCACTGGTCTTACCAATATAACATGCTTTTGAAAGCATATTTCTGGTAGACCAATAAGGGTCAGGGAATGGACTGTTGAGGAAGCAAGCCTCTAACGACTTGTAGTCCCTTTCTAGGCTTGCCCAGTAATAGCCCTGGGCAAGGAACAGTACTTAACTCACTGCCTAGAGGCTAGGTATTGATATCATGCATGACCCAGATTGTAACTCCTTATGATGTTATCCTCCCCTTTTCTGGGACCACAGTGAAATTTGTTCTGCTCTGGCATTAACATTACATGGCGCCTGTTAAATCCTACTAACATATCTGCTCCCAGTGAGAAGAGATTGTGGGTTCCCCACTACAAAACAAGAGGAGTTTGTGCAGGTCATTGCCCTGCCTCAACTGTTGGGAGGAACCTGTTAGCCATGGGATAATGACATCTACTAGTATAGTGGCCCCTTCATCTATCTCTTCTCTATAGGAATATAGCAATGCTCCAAACAGTGATTTGCCTTCTCTCATGAGTGCAATCCCTGTACCATAGACTGGTAAGAAATGTTTGGACTCCTACTTTTGGTGGCTGCATAATCATGATCTTTGTCATTCTCCATGTGGTAGTGCTTTTCCACTTTGATTGGTACCCAGTGCTTACTTTCTTGACACATATGTTTTCACCACCCTATATATTGTTAAAATATAATTTTGAATAAATATCTTCTAAATTAATTGGCATAGAAAAATAAAAGTATGTACTTTCTTTCCACATATTACATTTCTGGTGTTATTCCTTTATTCATGTAGATCAAGTTTCTGACTTATATAATTTTCTTCTCCCTAAAGAACTTCAATCAACATTTTGCAGGACAAATTTTATGGTGATCAATTCCCTCAGTTTTTATTTTCAGAGAACGCCTTAATTTCTCCTTCACTTTTGCAGGATCATTCCCTAGATATATAGCATTAGAGTAATGATTTTTTTTTCTTTGAACACTTTCAATATTTCACTACAATCCCTTTTATTTTTTTGTATGGTTTAGCACAAGGAGTCTGCTGAAATTTTTATCTTTATTACTGTATAGAAAGGTCTTTTTCTCTGGCTTCCTTCGAAGTTTATTCTTTTTGTTTGGTTCTCTGCAAGTTGAGACATAGATTTTGTTGTGGTTGTTGTTATTTGTTCTCCTTGCACTGCTCTGAGCTTCCTGATACTGTGGTCTGGTGCCTGTCTTTAAATTTTTAAAGTTCTTGACTATTATTACATTAAATATTTTCTCTTCTTTTCTCTCTTTTTCACACTGATATTCAAATTATGGTTATACTATCTCTTTTGAAACTGTTCCACACTTTTGGATGTTGTCTCCTGGCATTATCACATATTTCTCCTTTTCATTTAATTCTTCAGTTTGGGAAAATTCTATTAATGTATTCAAGTCCACTGATTACTTTTTTGCTGTGTCTAGTCTTCAGATAAAGTCACAATAAGCTTTCTTTATTTCTGTTATGGTGTTTTTTTTTTTCTTATTAATTTTTATTGTGTTAAAATATACACAGTTTGATATATATATATATATATATTTGTTTTCATATCTTTGAATGAATTTCATAACTAGAAGTGGGTTTGCCAGGCCATATGGCAAATATTTATTTAAACATTTAAGGAATCTCCAAAAATGTTTTTCCAGATTCAATGTACCATTTTACATTCCCACCAACAATGTGCAAGGGCCCTAGTTCTCTGGATCCTCACCAATAGTTGTAACTTTCCATTTAAAAAGAACATAGCCATCTTACTGTGTGTGAAGTGATATCTCATTGTGGTTTTGCTATGCTTTTCCCTGATGACTAATGATATTGAGCATATTTCCATGTACTTATTGGTAATTTTTATGTTTTTTTTTTTTATAAATGCCAATTTAAGATCTTTGTCCTTTTTTAAGTAGTTGATTTGTCTTTTTGTTGTTGATATTTAGAATTGCATTCTATATTCTTGATAATAAGAATTATTATTATCAGATACATGATTTGCAACTATTTCTCCAGTTTTGTAGGTTTTCTTTTCACTCTCTTGATAACGTCCTCTCGAGAACAACTTTTTCTTTTATGAAGTCCATTTTATTTACTTTTACTTTTCTTGATCCTGTTTGGTTTCATATATTAGAAATTACTACCACATCCAAAGTCATTAGGTTTTTCCCCTTTGTTTTCTTCTAAATGTTTTGTGGTTTTAGCTCTTCTGATTGGATATTT
>JAQZBX010029977.1:0-27028 GCA_029593785.1 Cabassous unicinctus
AATTTATAATTGTAAATTATGACTAAAGCAATGAAGGAATGTGGCAAAGTATTATTAAATCATATTAGAAGGCATGAAATAGGGTAGTTTTACCTAGATAATATTTAGCCTGAGAACCAAAGGATAATAATAAGAGTTCAAGAGTCATAGTGTGTGATGAGAGTGGATTGTCAGACTTCAGGAAGGAAGAGAGAGCAGTCCTGCAGAGGCTGTATCAAATTCCAGGGTAAAAAGAGCCATTATGTATTCAAAGACGTGAAACAAGTATAGAATGGCTGGACCCCAGAAAGCTAAATAAAGCCTCCGTAAATTAGGTAAGTGTGGGCAGGGCCAGACAACATAGGGACGGGGTAACCCATATTAAATACTTTGAAATATAGCCTAAATGCTATAGAAAGCCACTGAAGGGTTTTAATAAGAGGCATGGTATTGTCCCAAGTACAACTACCTTGGTAAATGGCTTCAAGCCATCCAAGGAATGCTCTCAAGAAGATGCACAGTACACAGATTCACTTGTGGTCCTTCCTCAAAGGGAAATGAACACCTTCTCAATCAAGAGGTTCCAGGCTGTAAAATGGTTTAGGGCATAGAATTCTGTTGTGAAACCCTACTAGGACCACTTGAGCTAGTTTTCTGCCAAGTAAATTGAAATATTTCTTCAAGACAGTAGCAATAACGTATATGCTAGTTTCTGTGACAGCATGAATTTGGTGAATCTCAAAAAGAGATTACTTTTTGAACTAATTCATTCCTGTGGATGTGGGGCCTTTTTGATTGTACTACATCAGTGAAGCGTGACTCAAGTTGGGTCTCCGCACTCTTACTGGAGCTTTATGTAAATGGAGACACAGAGAGAAACAGACAGAGAATGAAGTCATCATTTCTGAGGATTGTTCACAGCCAAAGCTTAAGTACAAAGCCCCCAAGAGGCTGGGCCCATAGGGCAGCTCAAGGTTGAAGAGATGAGCTGTATGCCTGAGAAGCCCCAGCTGAATTCAGGAAGAAATCAGAACAGCAAAGACTGAGATTGGAGGCCCAGAAAGAGACGAGCCCTATGCCTGACCATCTACAGTTGGGCTCCAGAAGACAGTAGATTCTGGAGGGTAAGTAAGGGACTTCAGCAGAGATTGGCTGCCATCTTGCTTCCCCACGTGGCAGAACACCAGGATCACCAGTAGCTGACTTTGGTCAGAAAGCATCTCTGCTGATGCCTTGATTTGAACATTTCATGGCTTTGGAACTGTAAAGTTTTACCATTACTAAAACTCCCATTAGAAAATCCAACCCATTTCTGGCATCCCCGTGGCAATCTAAGACAGTTCCCTGTCTTATTTTTTTATTTATTGAAGTATATCACTCATACATGAGCATACATAAACAATAAGTTTTTAGCAATAGTTGTGAACTTGGAAAACAAACATACATAACATCATACAGAGCTCATAACTCACCCTACCACCAATAACTTGCATTCTTATACATATTTAACTAATAACTAAAGAGCATCCTCAAAATATTACTACTAACCAAAGTATTTTCCACCAACCCACCCTATTATTATTTTTCATATCATTTATTCATGAACATACATAAACAATAATTGTATAGTAAAAGGTGTGAACTTACAAATCAAACATTCATAACATCATACGGGTTCCCATACCTCAACCCTCCACCAACAGCTTGCATTGTCATGAAATATTTGTTACAAATTTTGAAGGAATATTGTCAAACTTACTACTATTTATAGTCTTTATCTTACATTTGGTATATTTTTTCCCCAGCCCACCCTATTATTATTTTTTAAAATATATTTTTTTGATAGAAGTTGTAAACTTAAGAAAACAATCATGCACATGTGAAGAATTCCCAAACAACACTCCTCTATCAGCACACCACACTGTGGTAGAACAATTATTACAGATTATGAGATAATATCATCTGATTATTATCAGGTCCACATGGAATATTTGGCACACAATTTCCATACCCCTCCATTATCAACAGAGTGCATTTTTGGCATAGATGCAAGAATGTTACATTATTACTGTTAACCACAGTCTATAGATCACTCCAGTCCCTCCAGTCGTATTTTTCCCATGCTTCTCCACATTCCCACCACCCTGCAATAGTGATGTACATCTGCTCTAGCTCACAAAGGACACTCTGTCATTGGTACCATCAACCACAATTCTCATCCACATCTGGGTTTACTGTGCTATTAAGTCCTTAGATTATTCTCTAGCTTTCTGTCAATTGGCATTTACATCCCTATACTACAATATTCAGCCACATCCCCATTTATAAACAAGATGTTATTCACTATAATGTGTTACCATCAACTCTACATTTCCACACTTTTATAGTAAAGCTAATTAAAACTTCTACATACATTAAATATCAGTAGTCCATCTCAGTCCCCCTCTTATCTCCTTTAAAAATCCACCACCTACCACCAGGTCTTGAAGATATTTTCTTCTAGAAGCTTTATGGTTCTTGCTTTTATATTTGCTTTTTGATTCTTTTTGAGTTAATTTTTTTATGAGGTGTGAGATAGGAGTCCTCTATTCTTTTGCTATGGATATCCAGTTTTCTCAGCACCATTTGTTGAATGGACTCTTCTGCCTGAGTGGGTGGGTTGACAGGTTAGTCAAAAATCACTTGACCATAGATATGAGTGTCTGTTTCTGAACCAAAATTTATGCTGGTACCATGCTGTTTTTACCATTGTAGCTAGGGAATACAACTTAAAGTCTGGAAATGAGAGTCCTCCAATTTCACTTTTCCTTTTAAGATGTTTCTCCCTGTTCAGGACCTCTTACCCTTCCAAATAAATTTCATTATTGTGATTTACTTTTATTTAAAAAATGCCCATGGAATTTTTGTTGGGATTCTATTGAATCTGTATATCAATTTGAGAAGAATTGACATCTTAATGATATTTAGTCTCCCAATCTGAGAGCATGGAATAGTCTTCTGATTATTTAGGTCTTTTTAAAAATTTCTTTTAACAATGAATCATAGTTTTCTGAATACAGTTGCTTTAAATTGTTGGTTAAGTGTATTCCTCAATATTTGGGTTTTATCTGTCATATTTTAATTTCACCATTGTTTTGACACATTTAATTATATTTATTGAAATAATCTTCATTTCTAGTCTGTCTTCCAGGCCTCTCTCTCATGTGTTTTATGTTTAGGCTGTAGCACACCCTTTAATATTTCCTGTAAAGAAGGTCTCTTGGTTACAAACTCTCTAAGTTTCTGTTTATCGGTGAATATTCTAAACTTGCCCTCACATTTGAAAGACAATCTTCCTGGATATAAGATTCTTGGCTGGAAGAATTTCTCTTCCAGTATTTTAAATATATCATACCACTCTCTTCTTGTCTCCATGGTTTCTGGTGAGAAATCAGCACTTAATTTGATTGAGTATCTTTTATATATTATGCATGGCTTTTCTCTTGCTGCTCTCAGAATTTTTTATTTGCTTTGGCATTTGATATTCTGATTATTATGTGTCTCAGAATTGTTCTATTTGATTTTTTTTTGGATGGGAGTACACCATGTTTCTTGGACATGGATGTCTATGTCCTTCAATAGGGTTGGGAAATTTTCTACCATTACTTCTTCAAATATTCCTTCTGCCCCTTTTCCCTTCTCTTTTCTTTCTGGGATACCCATGACACATATGTCTGAAAGTCTCTTGCTGTCATTTAGTTCCCTGAGACCTTCTTCAAGTTTTTCCAGTCTTTTATTCATCTGTTCTTTTGCATGTTCACTTTCAGAGGTCGTTTCTTGAAGCTCACAATCCTTTCTTCTGCCTCTTTAATTCAGCTATTATATGATTCCACTGTATTTTTTATTTCATTTGTTGCACCTTTCATTCCCATAAGATCTGCTATTTTTCTGTGTTTGCTTTCAAATTCTTCTTTGTGCTCATCCAATATCTCCTTAATATCCTTAATTTCATTCATATGGTTTATTAAAGACATTTGTTTGAACATTTATGATGAGTTGTCTCAACTCCTTTATGTCATTTGGAGGCTTATCTTGTTCCTTTAGCTGGGCCATATCTTCCTGTTTGTTGGCTTGGATTGTAATTTTTTGTTGGTGTCTTGGCATCTTGCTTACTATAGTATTTATTGTGGGTGCAAATTTCTCTTTAATTTAAGGCTTCCTGTCCTTTCTCTCTTGCTGGTTATGTAGTAGGATCCAAGGATGTAGTTGATGCTATAAGTTGTAGAGGCTCAAGCTTCCCTCATTGCCCCAAGGGCCAAAGAAGCTTCTCCCAACTTTCTCCTTTGCCAGGGTTAGAGACAGAGTCACAGCTGTGTGGAATAATCCAACTCATGTAGGCCCAGACTGCAGTTGCCCAGAGAGATTGATGAAACTTCATGCCCCTTTCTCCCCTGCCTGGTGGGGGGGAGGGTTATGGAGCTGCAGGTGTGGGCAGCAATCTATGCATTGCAGGTCCAAGATGACCACAGTTGCCCTCATAGACTTCCAATTATTCTGTCTGTGCCAGCTAAATGTACCCGCTTTTACCTGAATAGACTGGTGCAGGGCCCACCAGCTTCCTCACTTTTATAGGTGGGGCTGAAGCCTAGGCTAGGGCTGCAGGCCAATCTGGGTGAAAGAAACCAGTCTCTACCTTCACTGTGACTTTCAGTAGGCCTGGCTTCCCCTCATGCTGGGGGTGGAGTAAAAATGGCAGCCACCGGTAACTTTTTGACTTGGACATGTTCAAACCTTGGCTCTTCTTAGGGCTATACTTTAGCAAGCCAAATCCACCAATCAGTAGCTGAAATTGGTGGCCAATCTCTCTCTTCCTCCTTTGTTTTTGGAAAATGAAACCTCCTGCCACAGAATAGCTCCTGGGGTGGCTTGTGCTGCCAAAGTAGGAGGCTCACCATTCTCTGCGGTGTGGAGGTAGTCTCCTGGAGAGGTTGGCGCAGCTTCCCCCAGCTTCCTCCCTACCTGAGGTGGGCCTGGGGCTTAGGCTAGAGCAGCAATCTGACCTAGATGGAAAGAAGCCCATCCTTACCAGCACTGTGATTTTCAGTCAGCCCTGCTTCCCCTCGTCAGGCTTGGAGTTAAAATGGCATCTACTGGCCTCTTTCTGACTTGGACAAGTTCAAACTTTAGCTGTTCTTAGGAATATACTTTAGCCTGCCAAATTTACTAATCAGTAGCTGAAGTTAGTGCACAGCCGTCTCTTCCTTCCACATTTCTGGGAAGTGGAGCTTCCACTTGCAGCCACAGAACATCTCCCGAGGCAGCTTATGCCTCCAGTGGAGGATGGGCACCAGACTCTGTGGCATGGTGTGCTCTACTTATGAATCTTCTCTGCAGATAGTCAGTCTCCTCTTTCTATTCTTCCAAGGCTATTTCAGGATGCCCCTCTGGTCTGCTGGAGCCCCCAAACAAATACTTTAGATAGTAAAGTATTACTATCTAAAGGTGTTTACTAACTGCCCTGTAGCAAGAGCTGGTTCCAGGACCTCCTTACTCTGCTGCCAACTTGCTGATTGTTCCAGTTCCCTATCTTTTTAAACCCTTAGGGTCCACATAATCCTGGACCCCTTCTCAGAGATATTTGAACACACACACACACACACACACACACAAACCTTGATTAACTACATAGCATTGTGGTTTATGTTGTTAATTATTTCTTTCTTATTACACAGGGCAACCTGACTTTTACCTCTCTGGGAATTCAATTTCCTTGCTGCTTCCTATCATCTGTAGTGTGCTTGTCGTAGCCACAGTAGAGCTTTACAAGAATGTTGAAGACCCCAAAAATAAAGCATTTCTGAATACCTGGGTGAAATTAGTGTCCTTTAATCCCTTGAAGGACCAAGATGAAGGGTGTGAAGTCTATGCTTATGGAGTATATGGTAGAGGAGATTACACATAATGGATCATTCACATTATCTCAATCGTCATGAACTTTAGACCTCCCAGATGTGGTCAGAAGAAAGCTTCTCTCTAAGGCAGTTCCCTATTGCCTTAGTTGGTGGGAAAGAACTACATTTCACGGTAAGGAGGGTCAGGGGAAATTGAGTGTCAAAGTTCTCAGACTTGTCTTTTTCAGCCCAAATATCACCCTCCTAGATCTCAGGATCTCACTTCTTTCTATTTGATATTCTTATCTTTCCATTAAATACCTACTAAAGGCCAACTATGTATTTGAGCTGCAATTCAATTCTGCAACCCTATCAATCAGGCATGACCTTATTCCTCAACAATATCTGCTCTAGGGACATAGGAGATGAAGAACTCCTAATACACTCTTACCTTACTGTCTGCCTGTGTGGTTTCAGGTAAATATATATTGATTTCAACATCATGGGCCTATGCAGATTTATAATTTCTATTTTCAGGCCACTGTACTATAGATATTTGATTTTTCGATAACTTGGTCACTTGTACTTTATACCATAACACCATGGAAGCCCTGGATATTGTAGGTTACCAGAGCTTCATTTATCCTCAAAGGGATTCATCTATCTATTTATGAAATAGGTGAGCCTTTCTGATCCATGTTACTATTTGTTCCCAGGTGCTACCTCTAGTACAAGTATAAGTTATTAACCCAACAAATAACAGATGTCCCACGTAAGGTGTGTAATTTTAAAAGGGTTTACTAAAGCAACTTTTGCAAAGGAATGCATATGTTATAGGGGAATCCCATGGAATACTGTAATAAACCAAGGGCTAGCCAGTTTTCAAGAGGTTCTAGATAAGGGTTAAGAAAGGATTTGAAGGGCCAAGTGGAAAACATCCAACAGAAGATAGACAATGAGAAATTATGTGCAAATATGAAGTACATATTTTATGGGTTTAGTTTACACATATCTTTAGTTTAAATTCTACACAGCGTTAAATGGAATATGAAGGGAAATACTGACTAATTAGAGTTTTCCCAGCGTATAACAAACTCCAAAATACTATTTCCATTTTGTTAAATAAGAACCAATTTTTCAACACCCGCTTTTAAAAATAAATGATCTTGTTTGTCATTCCCCATGCTATTAAATCCTGAGGGATTGTAGGAATCTACAACTCTTAGGATCTAAAAGCTGACATAAAGGATTCTGTGACCAGCAGATTTGATTATTCCAGTTGATTGTGTGACTCATAATTTTAGGTAAGTTGTCTTCTTCAGATGTTAGATGTAGATGAAAAATTCTATTTGTTGCTGACAATCTTCCAATAGACATTTACATGCAAAGTTATGTCAAGTGCTAATAAAGAGGGCTTCTTTACAAATATTTGTACCAAAATACTAGAGCAGTTTCTGAGATAGCTGAGAAGATAAAAAGGGACATACTATTTCTCATGTTTGTACAAAAAAAGAGCAATTAATAATTGGGGAAGAAAAAAGGAGAAAAAATAAACAACAGAAAGAAAGGCAAGCATCAAGAACTACTTAACCAAGTACACGACTCTTGTGACAATCTCAAGAGCAACTGAGGCAGCAAGGTACATAGGAGACACTATGAGACTAAGAGGTGAAAAGATACCAAGTAAAGTTTAATATTTTCATTTTGATACTTTTTGAGAAAACAGGAAGACACGTGATATAAGACTGCCAGCAAAGGGGGATTTGAAGGGATAATCTAGGATGCTTTGTTTACATTGTTACGTTATCAGAGTCTTCTGGTACTGAGTGACAAACAAAGAACTCAGCTATTCCAGCACTTCTCTCAACTTATGTACATAGGTAGATTTCAGGAGAAGCAACAAGGTGTGTGCCTAATTTTTATTTGCATCCAAGGTGTGGGATGAGATATATTTTTTGCCTCATAGGTGAGTGATGAGATTTTATTTTCCCTAATGAGGGAAATTATATGCCTTTCCTGTGAGCCAGAAAATATCCTGAAACCCAAAGGAAGTTAATTATCATTTCCTAAGTAATGGAGCTCAGAGCAGAGAACTTAAGAGAATAGGGAATGAAATGAATGGAACACATCCCTGGGCTACATGATGGACAATGAGATCATTGAAAGGACTCTGGCCAAGTGATAGTGGTGATGGGGTAGAGAGATGGGAGACCAGAATGGAGAAGAAAATACATATCAAGGAGATAGAGGAGTAGTATTAGATACAAACTAAGCTCATTATAATGTTTTGTATAAAATAAGTAACACCACTATTTCTACTATGGTCTAACATTATGAATTATAAATGATAGATGTTTAAATTTTGCACAAGGAACTAAGAACATTATATGAAATATTTCATTTAAATATCCTACACTAATCAAAGGAAATTATTATTATTCCCTTAAATAGATGGGATAACTGAGACTTAGAGAAATTGTAAAAAGTTTTCCAGGATCAGTGCAATAGAAATTTTTGACAACAGAATTCAAATTGAGATCTGTTTAAGTTCAAATTAATAAATGTATAATTTTGTGCAATATATTTCATATTTGTTAGCTCCTTGATTATTCACTGCATTGCAGCATAGACAAGACTGCTGAAATAAATAAGAGCCATATTAATATAAAAATAATAATACAATGATATTTATTTCAGAATTTCTCAGACATGCTCTATACACAAACTACATCTGAAACACTTGGGCTACTTGAAGGAAAGCAGTTTCCTGGGCCCCACCCACAACATGCTAATGTATAATGGTTGGTTTGGGAAACAGGTGATTCTAATATGTCCTGAATTTAAGGACCACTTTTAACTTGAATATTTACCACCTCCCAGGCACTGGTCTCAGCCCTTGCACAGGTTTCCTCCATTAACCTTTAAAACAACCCTATGGAGAGAGAAATATTCTGTTTCACATATAAAGAAACTGGCTAGTGCTTTCTTTAAGTCGCATATCCTGCAAAAAATGTAGACAGTACTTGCCTGGAGGTCAAATACTCTTTGTATGTTACCCTAGCTATCTCCAGTTTGAGCAGTTATATCTGATTTCTAAGACATATACCCTATCCATCAAGGTATATAACGATAGACTAGCTGCTTGTCTATGAAAAGAACCCTCGTTATAAACTCACTTTATGTGAGAAAAAAAACGACCTGTTATTTGGTCAGGCTGGCTATTTTGTAGGCAGGTTTGTTTGTCCCTTTCTATGCTGTGTATGAAGAACACAAATAGCCAGAGATTAATTTTGCTAGGAGTACAACTATTATGAAAATTAAAAGAACACTTTAATTTGTGTGAAATTTTACAAAAAAAATGCTCTCTATTGTAGAAAAAATTACATATGCACAAAGTATATTTTTGGAAGTTTATAAAATAAATCAATTTTATTGATACATTTTGATAAGGCGTACAATTTATCCAATGTGCACAATCAATGATTTTGATATAATCACAATTGTGCATTCATCACTTCAATCATTATTAAAGCATTTTCATTATTTCAATAATAATAATAAACACAAAACAGACAAACAGAAAATTCCTCATCTCTCAAACTCTGTTTCTCCTGTTGTATATAGCTGCTATTTCTGGCCTCTCTTGCACAAACTATTTATTTGTTTATTAAGCAGTTTTCCATGCAAAAAGTTTTCGAGATGCTTGAAAAAGTGGTAGACGGTTGGTGAAATGTTGGGCGAATATGCCGGATGAGACAAAATTTTGTAGCCCAATTCATTTAAATTTTGTAGCTTTGGTTGTACAACATGAGGTCAGGCATTGTCATGGAGAAGAATTGGGCCCTTTCTGTTGTCCAATGCCAGCTGCGGGCATTGCATTTTTGGTGTGCATCTCATAAAGTTGCTGAGCATACTTCTCAGATGTAGTGGTTTTGCGAGATTCAGAAAGCTATAATGGATCAGACCAACAGCCGACCACCAAACAGTGACGATGACTTTTTGGGGGTGCAAGTTTGGCTTCGGAAATAGCTTTGAAGCTTCATCTTGGTCCAAACTCTGAGTTGGTTATTGCCGGTTGTCGTATAAAATCCACTTTTCATCATACATCACAATCCAATTGAGAAATGGTTCATTGTTGTTGCTCATGAGACAACCACTTATCAAGCTTTTTCACCTTTCCAATTTGCTTCAAATGCCAAACGACCATAGAATGATTGACATTGAGGTCTGCAGCAACTTCTAGTGTATTTGTAAGAGGATCAGCTTCGATGACTGCTCTCAGCTAGTTGTTGTCAACTTCTTATGGCTGGCCACTATGCCCCTCGTCTTCAAGGCTCTCATCTCCTTTGAAAAACTTCTTGAACTGCCACTGCCCTGTACATTTGTTAGCAGTACTTGGCCAAATGCATTGTTGATGTTGCAGTTGTCTCCGCTGCTTTGCAACCCATTTTGAACTCAAATAAATAAATTGCTCAAATTTGCTTTTTGTCTAATATCATTTCCATATTCCAAAATAAGTATAAAATAAACAAGTAATAAGTCATTAGCAAAAAAATATAAAGTGAGAAATGCATATTAAAATGATGTATAATGGGGGGCCGATATGGCTCAAATGGTTGGGCATCTGTCTCCCATATGGAGTGACCTGGGTTCGATCCCCGGGACATCCTGGTAAAATAAAGAAAATATATAGAAGGCAAGTGGGCCAGGCCCTGGGAGTGGGTACACCAGCAGGCTCTGGGCGTGAGTGTGCCACATGCAGCAAGATGATGACATACCAGGAGAGTGACACAAGGGAAAGCCAAGATGAGACATGCCGAGAAACCACAACCCAAGGTGACACAGGTGGCAGAACACCTTTCTTCCAAGTCGAAGGCTCCCAGGATTGAATCCCGATGAAGACAGGAGCAGAAGGATGAGAAAAGAGGGCAGGAAATGGACACAGGGAATTGCCCAGTGAAGAGACACAAAAACAGCAGAAACAGGGGGCGGGGGGGATTAAAAATGGATAAAAAGCAAATAAATATATATTTTTAAATGATGTATAACATAACTACATTTATTTAAGAAATTATTCCAATATCAAATGGTAAATTTCAACAATGCAAAACCTCAATTACTTTTTCATCAACCTAATAACTTTGCTGCTTTACTCTTGCAGCTTTCAAAACTCTCTGCTTATTCTTGGCATTGGATAATTTGATTGATATGCGTCTGGGCATTGTTCTCTTTAAATTTATGCTGCTTGGGGTTCATTTGGGCTTCTTAAATGTGCATATTCCTGTCTTTCACTAAGTTTGGGGAGTTTTCTGCCATTACTTCTTTGACTATTCTTTTTGACCTTTTCTCTCTTTCTTCTCCTTCTGGGACTCTGATATACTGGCAAGCTTGATGGTGCCCCACAGATCTCTTAGGCTTTGTTTTTTTCTTTTTAATTCTTTTATCTTTCTGATCCTTAGTCTCAATCATTCCAGATGTCATATCTTAAGGTATATTGAGTCTTTCTTCTCCTATTTCCAATATACTATTGAAACCATCTAAGGATTTTTCCATTTCAGTTATTATGTTCCCTAACTCCAGTATTTATCTGAAGAAATTCACATATTGTTCATTCATTGTTTTCCTCATATCGTTTAGCTCTTCTTCCATGCTTTCCTTTATCTCTTCGAGCCTACTGAACATCATTGTTTTCAATTCTCTATCAGGTAAGTACAAAGTCTGATCTTCTTCACTGATGGTTTCTGGAATATTATCTTGTTCCTTTGGATGGGCCATAGTTTCCTGTTTCTTTGTCTTGTAATCTTTTGTTGCTCAGTGTATATTTTATTATTTTAAAGTGTTAACTCTGGAATTTATTCCCTCAGCTGCTTCTTAAGTTTTCGTACAGTTAGTGATATAACAGATTATTTTGAATGCCAGGAGCTAATCCAAACAAACAAAAGCAAAAAGCACTTTTATTCTCTTTGCAAATATACTGTGTTTTGGCTGGGTTCTCTTTTGGAGTTTAACTCTCCTATCAAGCAGACAACCCTTAGGCAAATGGGAAGTTCAGGTTCCTCTCTGCCATATCTGAGCCTGCCTCGAGCCATGGTGGGGGAACCTACTTCTTTTCTTGAGCCTGTGGTTGCTAAAGGCCCTGGAATTACAGTCCACTAGAGTTTGAATGAATTTGTCACTCTCCTCTTTGGAATAGAACTCCTCACCATTCTGGTGCTATTTAGAATCACTCAATGCAAGTAATGTTTTGCCTCAATCCACTCAACTTATTAGTTTTACACATGGTCTCAGCTGTCTAAAAGGAAATTCTTTACCCTCAGGAAAAACTCTGGGAGGGTGAGCCCAAGCACTTTCCCTGGCTCTGTCTCTCAGACTTCCTCCTTATACATTGACAGTGATCTACATGAACCCTACTATGCACACAGGGGCCACTCTGCTCCTTTTGGAACAGGGCCAGGGCAGTGTAATCTGACTTCACCCTGCTTTGTGGAGAGGGTGAGGGAGAGGGCAGCAAGTCTGCCAGGAACTTCTATGGCTTTTGAGGCTGTGTTTTTGTAACTCAACCCTTGCCTGAATAATGCAGCCCTTTAACTGTTTTCCATAGTTTTGAGGAATGTTACCCTCTTTACTTTTTTCTGCCACCTTTGCCCCAGAGGGATTGGAAGAGTGGTCAATCTCAGAGTGGGCCCCCAGTGATCTGACCTAGCTGATTAAAAGTAGAGATTTGGGATCAGTCCACCCATCCCCAGAGTTTGGAGGAATAGTATTTTAGGTCCCACCCTGGTACTGAGCCAGGAGCTGGAGCTCCAGTCACTACAGCTACCGGTCATAAGGCTAGGATAAGAAGATTTGTAACCACTGTAGGGAAGATAAACCTCACCAATCTTTGTCACCATTTACCAACATCTTCCTCCCACTCCTCCCTGGAGGCTACACAGAATTTCCCTCAGCTCCAGAGTTTCAAAGTGGTTGATTCAAAGAGTTCATGCCAGTTCAATACATGTTTTGGTGGAGAGAATGATTGTGGAACTTCCTACTCTGCCATCTTCCCCAAGTGGCATCCCTTCTTTTGGCCTTTAAGCATATATAACACAGTTGATTTAAGGTATTTTTCTTAGCTTTCCAATGTGTAGGGTTTCTCAGGGACAGTTTCCATTAATTACTCCCCCCACCCCCGGGAATGGTCTATACCCGTATACCTCTTTGCATGATTCATTATTTTTATTTTATGGATAAAAACATCATTTTTAATATTGTAATGCTGTATTTCTGAAAATCAAATTTCCTTCTATTTTTAGGGCTTTGTTTTGTTGTTTTTATGGGAGTATTGTTGTTTAGGTAACTATTCTAAATTATTTTGTTACAGACTATATTCTTTATCATGTGTGGTCCCTGAAGTCTGTTCTATTAGCTTAGTGTTCTGGTAGTGATTTGACAAGGATTTTCCTAAGCTCTTGAAGCAAAAATACATACTCTTCCAGTTCTTATTCCATGTAGAGTGTTCTTTGAATGCTTAGCTAAGCTGTTACAACTCTGCTTTATCCTTCACTTTCTGCTGTGCAGAGCCTAGATATGAGCCAGAAATAAAAGGATTGTGATTTTCTCACACTTTTCTGCAGATATATCTAGCCATGATCATGCATGCAGGCTTCTATTACCTGTTAAATATTGGCTTCTTCCAAAGTCATTTTACCCCACGTATCTTGTCCCACAACCTTCTCCTTCACAGATTTTTGTCTTACTTCTATTTCCCTGCCAGTTATCCCTTCCTGTGGTTATCTGTAGTAGTATGTTTTCTTTTAGACAGTTTTAACAAAAGTTCCCCAGGGTGTTGCTTCAGACAAGAAAGTATCAAAGCAGGTGAAACAACATCAAGCCCCTGAGTCAATTCCTTAGAGACTCACCAGACAGGTCAAAAAAAGATACACCATTTTTTGAGACCATGGTCCATATTGTTCCAAGATACCAGCAGTCTGAACTGTCACGCTCATGACTTCCTTTGAAGTGTGAAGTACGGAATGATGGGTGGGTAAGTTAAAATGCCACCATACTCTAAAGAATTTTATTAGCTTACTTTCCCATTAAGTTTACTTTTGGTGGTTGAAGTCTCTTGATTTGACTGTCCAGACCTAAAAAAGTTGAGTGAGGTTTTTCTTTTTTGCCAACTGAAGCATTGCTTAATTGAAATAATAAACATTTGGAGGCAAATGCATTGCCATTACTGGTGATGGCAAGTAATTAGTAATATTCTTAAAGGATATTATAATAGGACTAAATGAAGTTTATTTAAGAAATGTAAGATTTGTTTAATATTAAAAAATAAATCAATGTAATATATCAATTAAAAAAAAGGAAAGAACAATCTACATAGTCATCTCAGTGGAAGTAGAAAGCTTTGGAAAATTTCAAAACCAGTAATGATAAATTTGCAGCAATTTAATAATAGAAAGCAAGCATCTTTAATGTGATAATAAGCACCAAGAAAAAGCTTACAGTGAATTAATGGTGAAATATTGCATCTATTTCCCACCAAGAACAGGGAAAAGACAGTAGTACTTTCTTTCCAGAATTCTACTCAAGCTTATATGGCAAGTACTATACAGTGTATTAAAAAGAAAGAAAAAATGCAAAGAGTTTGGAAAGGAAGAATTAAACTGTGTTTATTTGCAAATTATATCATTGTGTATGCAGAAAAATCACTATTAGAACTAAGTGAATTTAACTACATTGTTGTATAAAAGGTCGAAATAAAAAATAATGATTTCTATATAAACAATAAAAACATTGGAAAGCACTATTTCCAGCTAGAAAAAACAAAATACTTAGGTAGAAATCCAAAATATGATGTGTCAGAAATCTACTTTGAAAATCTACACTACCAGATTTCAAGACCTACTCTAAAGGTACAGAAAACAAGACAGTATGGCAGTGACATAAGGATAAAAATTTTGATTAATAGAACAGAATAGAGAGTCCACAAATAGGCCTGCATATATAATATCAATTCACATAAGGTTGCCAAATAAATTATCAGAAATGGAAAATCTTTTCAGAAAAAGGCATTTTAATAACTGGAAATCCATATGGATAACATGAACCTTTAATTTTAATTAATACCACCCAGAAATTAATTTGAGATGAATCATAAACCTAAAGACAAAAGTAAAATGAGCAACCCTTCTTGAAGAAAACAGGAGTATATCTTTGCAAAACTGGGGTTGACGAGGATATCGTAAGCAATCTCAGTTAGATTAAGAACTTAAATATGAAACACTTAAGATAAAATATTTTAGAAGAAAACATTGGTGAATATCTTTGTGATCTTGGGTACATAATTTTTTTTTAAAGAAAACAAAAAATGCTTTTGTCATAAGAGAAAAAGGTATTTAAATAACATTTAAATTAAAGACATAGGTTTATGAAAAGAACCCTAAATACATGATAACACAAGCCATAACTAGAAAAATTTTTCAAGACAACTGACAACTGTCTAGAATACCCATTGGACTCATGCAAAGAAAAAAGAAAAAAGATTAGCAATCAATGGAAAAATGACAGAGTAAATGGGGAAGCATTTCAGAGGACAAAAGCCATGTGGTGAATAAGATAATGAAGTGACAGTAAACTCATTAGTAACCAGGGAAATGTAAAAGAAACATACAATAAGATAACATTTTACATATATCAGACTTTATAGCAGCTTCTCAATTATTCTCAATAAGTGGAAAAAACCCTGAAATCTATAAATTGATCTCAACTGTGAAGCCCCACCAGGGGCATTACAATGAACAAAATAATGGATTTTAAGATACTATAAATGCAGATTTCAGCACATGAGGCCTGCTGGGAAAAAAGCTCCAGGGAGAGAGAGTGACCATGTTATTCTGTGGTGGGAAATAATTTATGAAGAATGTTTGAGAAGATAGATTTCTTTAGTCAAATTGAAAACAGATCCTGAATGTGTCAGGGAAAATTTCATCTCAAATTTAAGAAGCTGGGGTTTTTTTCAAGTTAGTAAAAATAAAAGCTGGCATTTATTAATTTCTTGTTGTAGGCACATGAATCTTAAAAACAAGAACATGTATTATTAGCCATATGTTGGAAATAAGTAAATTGAGGCAAAGAAATGCTAAGTAATTTATCTCAATTAATGAAATTTATATATATATATATTCATGCACAGCTTAGATTAGAGACAGAGTACATGTTTATCCAAAGTCTATATGGTTTTTACTAAGCTGTGTTGGCTCATACTTTGGTGAATAGTTTAGACCTGAGGTAATTCACTACTACGTGTATTTTAACTCATTTGTTCAAATAATTTCCAACCAAGGAGTGTGACAGTAAAAGCCGTTAATGTAATTAAAGGTGCCTTTGAAAAAATGGAATGGATAGGTCATAGCTCCTGACAAAATGGAACCATCTATGCAAATAGTGGGTGCACAAGGTGCCTTGTTCACTATTCATCAAATTGCATGGTCCAGCTCTTTTCACAAACATGGTCACAAGCTCATACTTATTTTCCTATTCTAAGCCTTGGGCAATATCTTTGGTTTCAGTTTAAACGTCACTTCAAAAAGCAATCCTTCCTTTTGCACTCCATCCCCACCCCAGGTAAACTATGTCCCCATTATACAGACATATAACACCTTGTCTGTATACATTTTTTCCATTAATTAGAGAGTTTGTAGTTTTACAGAATAATCATTTTTAATAGCATACATTATTTTATTAGTTAGGTTCTTGGTTCATGAGGGCAGAGCTATTGTTTGGTTTTTGAGGCAGACATGGATACAAATCTCAGTTCTGCCTTCTGCTGTCTTTTGAATGTGGGTACATTACTTAAATTCATAGTGTCTCATTTACTTCATCTGTAAAATGGAAATAATAATAGTACCCACAACAAAGGGTATCACATGTATTGTGTTTAATACAGGCCTGGTCAATTTTAGATATTCAGTGTACATTTGATGAAAATAATAGAAATAAAGAATCCATACTCTGACTCCAGCTTGATGATTACCCCAGTCCTGTAGATGATTTCTAACTCTTATCCAAAATACCTTTCACTAGTCAGAGGGATTCTAGGAGGAAGGGACAAATGTTTGCTTATGATGTGGGCAAGGACTCCTAAAATTAATAATTCTTCCCTTGAGGAACTAGCACAAGGTTGAGTCACTTATTTGAATAAATCTCTCTCTTCATAGCATGAGAAGTGAATTTGCTGAGAAGGATGGACTGTAAGGATTTCTGGACAGAGATAATCACAAAGGCACTGTTTCTCTTTGTTGCACCTGGGGCCAGACATGGGCTTTGAGTAAAATGGTCAGAGGAGGAAGTCAGAGTATTAATGACCAAAATATCTGGCTCTGGGCTGAGCATGGATTCTCTAAAAAAAGGCCAGAATGATTAGTTTTAGCTGATTTCTCATTCAGGGGACCTTGAATCTACTGCTGATGTATTGGTAATTGTATTTGCTTTTCTAGCTTTAAAAGTGGATACCTTATTGTTAGGGCCCCTATCAGATTATCAGACAAAGTTGCATATAAAAATTAAAAAGCCTTTAAGATTTCTGTGAGTCCCATAGAAATGGAAGTGGGTGGGAGTAGCTAATCTTCCCCATCTCTCCAAGACCCAAATTCTTTTTAAACATTGAAGCTTCATGAGTCTACTATCTGGGAGAATTTTTTATATCAGAACAAGTTCTGCTCCAAGAGAAGTCCTTGGCAAAGAGACAGACACACACTGGTATGCAATACAAAAACAACTTTCTTCTTACCATTTTGCACTGAGTTTTTCTTTTCCAGAAACATTTTCATTTTCTGCTCACTAAATTAGAATAACCATAACTCTGGTAGGACAAATAGCTGATGAAGAAAACCAAAATATGGATTATTTTAAGAATTGAAGGATCTACTAGAAATCAACATATGACAAGCCAGTAGTTATAACCCTCTATAGTGGGTTGTGCAAAATATCTTCTTCTCTGGCAGTTAGTATGCAATTTTCTTAACTTAAAACTTACTCTTTTTTTGTTTTAGAAAATTAAAATAAAATCAGGAATACTAAAGAGCAAAAGAAATGTCACCTCTGGTGACACCTATAGAATAAAAACGAAAGACTTGAAATAATTTTTTGTTTGTTTTGCATTATGTAAAATTGGGGAAAATAACATTCTCCATGGGTATCTTTATTTAGGAAGTAAAAGTATCTCTAATGATGAGAAGTTGACTTTTTATTTTTCAGTTAAATTGCCTGACACCTGAACTAAATTGATAGAGAAGATGAATAATGTGTCAGAATTTATCCTACTGGGATTGACCAGAATGGGGAACTTTGGAAATTTTCATTTGCTGTGTTTTTAATTGTCTGCTTGGTCACTGTGAGGGAAAACCTGCTCATCATGATCACTGTCAGCACCAGCAAATCCCTGGGATCCCCCATGTACTGCTTCTTTCTTATTTATCCCTTATAGATGTATGCTGTTCTTCCTCCATGACCCCTAAGATGCTAGCTAACTCTCTTGCTGTGAGGAAAACATCTCTTTCAGGGGATGCATGACTCAGATCTTTGCTGAACATCTTTTTGGTGTAGCTGAGATCATCCTGCTCACACTGATGGCCTATGACCCTTACGGGGCCATTTGCAAACCCTTGCACTACACAACCATCATGACCCGAAGGATATGTGGCCTCCTTTTGGGAGGAGTGGTCTGGGCCGGCGACTTTGTCCATGCCGTCATTCTAATCTTTTCACAGTCTGGCTGCCCTTCTGTGGCCCAAATATCATAGACCATTTCATGTGTGACTTGAACACTTTGTTGAATCTGGTCTGCATGTATACCCATATCCTTGGTCTCTGTGAAGCTGCCAACAGTTGGTTCTTCTGTCTGTTAAACTTGCTCTTCTTAATGGTCTCTTATGTGATCTTCCTGTGCACTTTGAAATCTCACAGCTTGAAGGGGAGGAGCAAATCCTTGTCCACCTGAATCTCTCACATCACTGTGGTCATCTTATTCTTCGTGTCCTGCATATTTGTGAATCTACATCCACAACCACCTTCCCCATTGATAAAGCTGTGGTTGTGTTTTATACAATAATATCTCCCATGTTGAATTCCTTGATCTACACTCTCAGGAATGCAAAGGTGAAAAATGCTATGAGGAAGCTCTGGGGTAAAATGGTGACTTCAACTGTGAAATAATCATGACAATATAAAAATAACCTTATCCTTTAAATGGTGAAGAGAAAAGAACATCATTTCTAGGCTTCAAGGCAAGTGGACACTAAATTTCAAAAGCAGTTTCAGTGCTCACTTGGACAGCACATGTACTAAAATTAGAATGATACATAGAAGATTAGCATGGCACCTATGCAAAGATGACACACGAAGTCATGAAGCATTCCATATTTTTGCTTTTACCCCAAATAAAAATCTTTATAAAAGCTGGAAAAAAAGTAGCTTGATGATGTCTCCAGGTCTCTGAAGAAAGTTTCAAGTAGGAAATTATTTATCATTATTGAAATATGCCACTTAGATTTATACATTGGCTATTTGGTTGTCAATTTTTGATGTGCTTTCCAAATCAGTTAGAGTTCTTGTTAAAATACAGATTCTTAGAACACAGTTTTAGAAAGTCTAATTAGTAGGACTGTTGTTGGAATGCTATATCTACATTTTAAACAAATTTTCGAGATATATCTGAAGTAATAGAAATTTAAACAGACTTTGAGTAATAGTGCTACTGATTATGTTTTCATCCTTTGCCTGTTAATAAAGTCACATTATTAATGCATTTTGTAGGTAATATCTTTCATACCAGGATGATACGAAACTCTCAGATCTTCATAAACCATGCAGTAAAAGCTTACTATCTTTACTTTGGCAAAACAAAAATAAAACATTCTGTGCAAATATTAATATTTTGGACTTTATTGTGCTCCTTCTCTTTCTATACTTCCTAAGCATCAATCACATCTGCTAGGAGTCTCACTTTTACTTTTTCTGACTCTAAAGGAAAGGCCTACCATAAATCTTGCTTTATTATTTGAACTAAAACTCTTTTTTATTATTATCCTAAATGGTCATTCCCACTGACAGCATGGTATTCAAAGTTTTTCTGTATGAAGGTTCTATGAATCAAATCTTGTGTGCATATTTTTGAGGAATGAGTTATAGGATATAGCATAGCCTGTGAAGAAGAGAGTCCCAAGTTCCAAGCTTACTTATAGTGTAAATTTTAGCAAAACATGGAGTTTTAGTTCAAGGGAAATGATAGATGAATTATCAGGATCAAATAGAATAATATCTTTAAAGTGCTTAAAACCCCTAAATGCTAAATAAACGTTAGTTATATTAAATATACTTTATTACTGGAGTCCCATTAAATATAAACAGAACTACCCAAGTGACCCTGAGTGCTAACCTAATATTTTTAGAAGAGAAGACAAGTAACTTCTCTGACCCTGCTATGAACAAAAATACTCTGAGAGCTGAATGGTCTTCTAGATATTCTTGGGGGCTTGAACACGCCCGAAATTCATTTTTTCCTGAAACTCTTTCTCCTGATTTTTTAATCTCCTTTGGTCCTGTCCTGTTCTTCCAAGTCCTTGTAGCTGATCCATTTGTGGTTATTATTTTCTCCAGAAAAGCCCTGTTTGAAGGTCCAAATGCTCATCTTCCATGAAACTGAAGCCAATATAGCAGGTAACCAGATTATGAACAGAGTTAAAATAAAAAAGAATGTAGTGTGCATTTTTAAGAGCAGATTTTGGAATCCAATTCTTGGATTTGAATATGAACTAGGCAACTCTTTTAACCTTCCTGCCTCACATTTTCTTCATCTGTGAAGTGATATTCATGGTCCCAAACTTATGAAATGCTTGGCACAATATTATGGGTTAATATATGTTGAGTGCTTGCCACATGAACTGGCCCATAATTAACATCTTATGTGCTTTTAAAAAAGAAGTAAATATGGACTGGACAGATTTGGGCTTATATCACTTCTAGAGCCAGCATGGGTTTCTTTTTGCTTGGGTCATGACTTCTGTGGACCATCTCTTTTGGTGTAAAAGATACTTTCATTTATGACAAAATCTATTGAACATCACTTTTTCTCTGAATTCACACAATGATATTATTAATGTCTAAGGACATTATTTAGCCTTTGGAAGTCCCATAGGCAGGAGAGTTTCAGATGATATGGAAGTCATTGAAGATCTAATGTCAATAGAACTAAGACTGAATTCCATCTCACTAGTTTGTATACCAATTGACCATCTGTCAGGGTTTAATTTTAGTTGTAGGTCTTATGTACAAAGAATGGTAGTTATTATTTCTGAAGGTATTTTAAGCATTTGATGAGGCAATGAGAGCAAAGCATCCAGGGGAGTGTCAGACATTAAGCAAGTATACAATTCAATGTCTTTACTGCCACTCTCACTGTTTCATCGATGTCCCATTTCTACTTGACATTTTATAAGCTGTGTCATTTATACTTATCATTCCATTATACGTGGATATTAAAATAAGTGACTATGAGGAACTTATATAATCCTCAGAGTAAACCCAATAAAATTAAAGCAAGATGATTAACACCCTGAAAAATTCAATGCAAAAGTTTTAATGTCTTCCAAATCAAAATGATGTTAAGGAAATCCCAAAATCTTAATGATTTTTTAATCACAAAAAGACAGCTATAGTGTAATAATTAACAAATGTGTGGATAATGTAACACATAACAATATTAGTATTTACTACTATTATTTATTCCCTGCAATGTGGCACTGCCTTGAAGACATTGTGTTGTTTACTGCTCATAACATGCCTATAAATTATATAACTGTTATTCCTATTTTCCTAAAGAATTACCTTTACCTTAAATAATTTCATGAATTTTTTAAAGATACAAGCAAGTCAATGCTTGAAATTGGATTTGAACACAGATAATTTGGCTCCACAGGTTACACGTTTAAACAATTTATAGTGCAGAGAGACAGGCATTAAATAAGTAAAAGTATTTAAAAAACATAAATTCAGAGCAAAAGTGTAAAATTAAGTAAAACAATTGATGTGATAGATAATAACCCAGGTGGCATGGTACCACTTTATACCTGACATTTTGAAGATCTCAGAGCAAGATTTCACAGATTCAATCTAACCATGTCAAGAGATAAAAGAAAATGAGATAGAGATGGCGTCGGCCTAGGAGGGCAACCGCGGACAGCTCCCAGAGCATGGTGGATAGTGGACGGCGTCCTGCATGGGGGTCTGTGCTGTGGGCATGTGGAGTGAGAAGCTTGGGACATCTATCTGGGCAGATTGACGGTGTGGACTGAACTGCAGAATTTCGTGAGTTTTAAGCCTGCCTGTGGTGGGGTGGTTAACACAGTCGGTTGACCCCCACCCTTCCGGGGGGAAAAAAAAAAAAAAGCCGGTTGGAACTGCGACTCCTATCCCGTAACTGGGAGACAGGGCCCAGGGGGAGGCACCGTTTTCTGAGGGGGGAGTTCCAGCAAGAGAGCTTTATTTTCTGGGGATTTGGCTGATTGAAGCCTCCTGCAACTTAGACGAACAAAACAGCTTCAGTGAATCAACACCCAGAGGAGGGGAGGGGTGAATCTGCTGAGAGGGTTGATTTGACTACTTGCCCAGGGATAAGCCCTGGGCCCCGCAGAGCTGGGGAGAGGGGCACTCTCCAAGAGAGGGAGAGTTCTGACAGAAAGCAGAGAGGGGATATTTTAGCTGTCGATTTGGCTGCCTGGACCCCCTTATAACTTTGGGGAGCAGATAAGCCAGCTTGAAGCAGCGCCAGGCTGAGGGGAGAGGGGAATCTGGAGAGTAAACCTGATTTACCAGCAGCCCGGTGACGCTGGGGCTCTGATCCAGAAGGGCGGTGTCTGCTGTTTTTAGAGTTCTACACCTGACAAACATCAGAACTTTAGCATCCCTGGGGAATCCAGAAATTGGGAAGTGCTTGATTAGTTTCCACGAGCCCAGTTAGGGTCCCCTCCGTGAGGGGGGTGGTCTAGAGAAGGACTTATTTTTGGTCCTGTATTAAATAAAATAAAGAAAGAAAGAAAGAAAGAAAAACAAATAAATAAATAAAACAATCAACTTTAATAAATGAAAAATAAATTCTTTTTAATTTAGTTTAATATCCAAAAGCTGCCTCATGACCTGCATATAGAACCCTGCAGGGAAATTGATTGATAAACACAAGCAGGCTGAGAGGATCGATGGGGACCCCAGGGAATATTGATCCCCCTTAGCTTTGTTTGACTGCTTGCCTGTGTGGTTGTTTGGTTTTTTTTATTTGTTGTCTCTTGCTTTTCTTTCCTCTTTCCTCCCCCCTTTCTTCTTTCTTTCATTTTTTTAAAATTACGTGCTGCTACGTTTCCTCTTCTTTACTATGCTTCTTATTCAGTAATTTCCCATTCTCTCTCTATATTGACTTTGTATTCCAAACTATCTCTTATCCTTCCCTCATCTTCTGCCTTCTAATTTTTGTTGTGGCTATTAAATACCACATATTTCCATATGCCCACAACTCAAGGGTGTCAATTTCTATTCCCTCTATTTTGTTTTCTTCATTTTTATTAATATTAACTCTTTGCTTTCAGCCCTTTCTTAACTCTTTCTCTCCCTGCTCATAATTCTAGCCTTCTAAATCATTATATATATATTCCTCTATTTGGTTTCCCAGTCCATTGTAGGTAATCCACTTTCTTTCCTATTACTCTACACTGCCTACATGAGTTAAATATTCACTTCATTAAGTCTTATTTGACCCCTCTTCTAACTTTTATCAATATTACTATTATCCTTCTTCCTTCCTCACGTTTTTCAATTCCTCCAGGTCTAATCTTTTGCCTTCGAGGGAACATAGAAAGAAGCAAGGAAATAAAATAAGAAGAAAAAGTATCAAAAAGAAAACTTTACACACACACAGAACCATCAGTGAAATAAAACTCTAGAGCAAAGAGAGAAGTTAATCAACTGAATAAAGCCATCAAGACAAAATGATGCCTAGAGGGCAACAAAAAATTACAAACCACACTGAGAAGCAGGAAAACATGGACGAATCCAATGAACAAACTAAAAACCAGGAAGTGAAGCAGAACATTGAACAACTAATCAAAGCTTTCCAAACAAATATCATGGACAAACTTAAAGAAGTGAAGGAAGAGATTAAGAATATAAAGAAGACACTGGAAGAACATACTGATGAAATTGTAAACACTTCCAAAAAGATAATGGATATCATGTTGACCAATGGCACAATCCAAGAAATCAAAAAGACGCTGGATTCACATAACAGAAGAATTGAACAGGCAGAAGAAAGAATTAGTGATGTGGAAGACAATACATCTGAAATCAAACAGATAGTAGAACAGATAGAAAAAAGACAGAAAAAACCCAGCAGGGCCACAGGGAATTAACCAACAACACAAAATACTCAAACATATGCATTGTGGGCATCCCAGAAGGAGAAGAGAAGGGAAAGGGAACAGAAGAAGTGTTGAAGGAAATAATGGCTGAAAACTTCCCAACCCTATTGAGAGAGATGGATGTGCAGATCCAGGAAGCAAAGTGCACCCCAAAGAGTATAAATCCTAAAAGGCCAACTCCAAGACATATACTTGTCAAAATGTCAAATGCTCAAGACAAAGAGAAAATACTCAAGGCAGCAAGAGAAAAGAGAACCATCACATACAATAGAAGCACGATAAGATTAAGTGCTGATTTCTCAGCTGAAACCATGGAGGCAAGAAGACAGTGGTATGACATAGTCAAAATACTAAAAGAAAAATATATACAGCCATGAATTCTCTACCCAGCAAAACTGGCATTCAAAAATGATGGAGAGTTTAAAATATTCACAGATAAACAGAAATTAAGAGAGTATGTCAATCAGAAAGCTGCACTTCAAGAAACACTAAAGGAAGTTCTACAAATTGAAAGGAAAAAACAAGGGAGAGAGAGTTGGAGGAGAGTTTAAAACCAACTAAAAAGACAAAAAACAAAAACAAAACATCATATGACATACATTAACCCAAAGAAAAATGGCTGAAGTAAGAAATTCGTTACGAGTAATAACACTGAATGTCAATGGACTAAATTCACCTATCAAGAGACACAGACTGGCAGAATGGATAAGGATATATGATCCATCTATATGCTGTCTACAAGAAACCCACCTTATACCCAGGGAGTCAAGTAGGCTTAAAGTGAATGGCTGGAAAACCATTTTACAAGCTAAAAGTCGTCAAAAAAAAATGCAGGAGTAGCTATTCTAATATCAGACAAAATAGACTTTAAATGAAAAACTGTCATAAGAGACAAAGATGGACACTATATATTAGAAAAGGGGTAATCTCTCAAGAAGAGAGAACAATCATAAACATATATGCACCTAATCGGGGTGCCTCAAAATACATGAAGAAAACCCTGGAAAAACTAAGTGGAGAAATAAATGCCTCTACAATTATAGCAGGGGACTTTAACACACCATTACCATCATTAGACAGAACATCTAGACAGAGAATCAATAAAGAAACAAAGGCTCTCAACAATACATTAGAGGACCTGGAATTAATAGACATATACACAACACTACACCAAAATACAGCAGGATTAACTTTCTTCTTGAGTGCACATAGAACAAACTCCAAGATAGACCACATGCTAGGCCACAGAACAACTCTCAATGAATTCAGAAAGATTGAGATTATACAAAGTAATTTCTCTGACCACAATGGAATGAAATTGGAAATCACTAAGGGCCAGAGAAACAAGTTAGGCACAAGGATATGGAAGTTAAACTACACACTTTTAGACAAACAGTGGGTGAAGGAGGAAATCTCAAAAGAAATCAGCAACTACCTTGAAACTAATTAAAATGACAACAAAACATATCAAAACCTACGGGATGCAGGGAAAGCAGTCCTGAGAGGGAAGTTCATAGCCATAAATTCATATATTAAAAAAGAAGAAAGAGCTAAAATTGAAGACCTAACTGCGCACTTGGAGGAATTGGAAAAACAACAACAAACTAAACCAAAAGGAAGTAGAAATAAGGAAATAACAAAGATTAGAGCAGAACTAAATGAAATAGAGAATAAGAAAGCACTAGAAAAAATAAACAAAACCAAACCTGGTTCTTCAAGAATATCAATAAAATTGACAAACCCTTAGCCAGACTAACAAAGAAAAAGAGAGAACAGATTCAAATACACAAAATAAGGAATGAACAAGGGGATATCACTACTGACCCAACAGAAATAAAGAGTATCATAAGAGGATACTTTGAAAAATTATATGCCAACAAGAATGATAATTCAGAGGAAATGGACAAGTTTCTAGAAACTCACAAACAACCTACGTTGATGAAAGAAGAAATTGATGAACTCAACAGTCCAATTACAATAAAGAGATAGACTCAGTTGAGGAGGCTGTGGTTTGTCTCTCTCTCCGGGTGGGAGAGGAGACCCCAAGCTGGTGGCCCGGCCGGCGTGTGGGGGAATCCGGTGTGGAAGGCAACGCAGTAAAGAAGCTGTGGAGACGAGGCTGGTGGCGCAGGTCTACTTTATTAGGGAAGTGCAGTACAATTTATAGGGTTTAGGGCTTCCGTGTAGCCCGCTGATTGGTTGGAGGCAGCGTCTGTGTGATGATTGGCTACAGTCAGCTGTTGCTGGGTAAAGGGCTTCCTGGCAGGGGAGGTGGGTGGTACCCACAAGGCTCGCAGGCCGCTTATGTCCTAATAAGGTAATATTGGGAGAATACAGAGGCAGTGGGGAGGAGGCCGCAATGCTGAGTCATTGGATCCGCCATTTTGAGGTGGTTGCCATTTTAAATGCATACCAACATCTCCTCCTTTGTTTTTATTAATAGGAGGGTAGGGAAAACTGTGCCTGTTTTAGGTCCAGACAATGCTTAGCCGACTACTGGGTCTTACCCATCATTGGAGTCCACAGCAGCTTCTGGTGTTAGGGCCCATGACCAGCCGGCTGGGATCCTGTCTTAGGTTGCCCAGAGTGCTTGTCGGTGATGGAGAATAAGTCTGGTTGCCCGTCATTGACTAACCAGTTTAGTCCCAAAGGCGCGTGGCGGCCAATGACAGCGGCTAGCAGCGGGAGAAGGGAAAGGGGCATGTGCTAGGGCTGTTCTATTATGATGGA
>JAQZBX010029978.1:0-27028 GCA_029593785.1 Cabassous unicinctus
TCCAGAACACCATGAGAACTTATGGTAAGTGTGACAGCATCATTTCCTCCAAAAAGCATTTCCTGACTTCCCCAAACTGGACTGGATCTCCTTCTAGTTCCATAGCATCCAAGCTTATTCCTACTGTAGGTTAAATGACATTTATCATAATGATCATTTCTCAATGTGTCTCTCTCTGTGGACTGTAAATTCCCTGAGGGTGGATTTAGTCTGTGCCATTGATGCTATAACTAAGAGAACAATGAAAGGTTTATTACTTCATCTGTTTTGCCCACCAGACCAATCTTTCCAGGTTAAATAGACTTAAGCTAGCTCTGGAGATTGAAGGTTTCCTTTTATCTTCTTCAAAAAACTCAACTTGTTTCAGTTTCCTAGGCTGCTCAAAGCAAATACCATGAAAGGATTCAGCTTTGGGAATTTAAATGCTCATGGTTAGAGTCCGGGAAAATTTTCAAATCAATGCATCATCAAGATGATGCTTTCTTCCTGAAGACCAGCTGCCGGCAATGCTTGGCTCCTCTCCCACATGGCAATAGCACTTGGTGGCATCTGCTGGTCTCTCCCTTCTCTTCTGTGTGTCATTAATTTCAGCTGTTTGCTTTCATCTCTCTCTCTCTCTCTCTCTCTCTCTCTCTCTCTCTCTCTCTCTCTCTCTCTCTCTCTCTCTCTCTCTTCATTCTCTTCATAAAGGACTCCAGTAATAGGATTAAGTCTCATCCTGAATGAGGCGAGTCACATCTTCACTGAAGTAGCCTCATCAAAAGATTCTACTTACAATGTGTTTACACCCACAGGAATGGATTATATTCAAGAATTTTTACTGGGGTACATACAGCTTCAAAAATCCACACAACTCTTATTTGAGAAAAATGGCAAAATGTTGATGTTAACTTGGGGGGTAAGAATTTTATCATAGTCCAATATAGCAATGATAAATGTCTGTTATAGGACACATTATATCCAGCATCGTAAAAATCACATGCAACACATATGATATCCAAGGAATCCCTAAAATTTCTCTTTTCTATGGAGTATGTATAAAATGCACTTCTCAATATATGACTTGATAAATAAAACACAGCCTTTAAAATTATAATATGTAATATAAAGATACAATACATATATATACAGATCTATGTATACGCATGTATATTATACACATACATGATTTTTACATCAGCAAGTCTTGCAGAAGGTAGCAACCAAATGATATAATAATAAGTTGCAGTTTTAATTATTGCAGGGAAGCTACTCTTCAACCATGATGTGCTCACAAATCAGCACTGTCATCTCTAGTATCTTGAGGATAATTTATGTACTTGCTTCCTTTTTATAAAATTGAGATGAAATTCATATCATATAAAATAAAAAATTTTAAAGTATATAATTCAGTGGCATTTAGTATATTCACAGTGTTGTACAACTACTGCCTCTATCTAGTTCCAAAACATTTCATCACCCTTAAAGGAAACGTCATACCCATTAAGTTGTCACTCCCCACCCTCTCCCCTCCAGCAAATACCAGTCTGCTTTCTGTCTGTGTGGATCTACTTATTATGAATATTTCATATAAATGGAATCATACAACTGACCTTTTGCATCTGGCTTCTTTCATTTAGTGTAATATTTTTGAAGTTCATCCATGTTGTAGCATGTATCAGTAATTCATTCCTTTTTATGGCTGAATAATATTTCATTGTGTGTCTATAGCAAAATTTGTTTATTTATCCATTGATGGGCATTTGGGTCCTTTCCACCTTTGGCTATTGTGAAATGTACTGCCATGAACATTCACATACAAGTATTTGATTGAGTATCTGTTTTCAATTCTTTTGGGTACATAGTTACAAATGGAATTATTGTTTTACATGAAATTCTGGATATAACATTTTAAGAAATTGCCAAATTCTTTTCTATAGCAGCTAGCTGTACCATTTTACTTTCCCACCAATTTCTCCTCATCCTTACCAACACTTGTTATTTTCTGTCTTTTTAAAAAAATAATAGCCATCCAAGTGGGTGTGAAGTGGCATCTCATTGTGGTTTTGATTTTCATTTCCTTAATGACAAATGATGTTGACTATTTTTTCATGTGGTTTTTGCCTATTCTTTAAAGAAATATCTATTCAAGACCTTTGCCCATTTTTTAAAATTTGGATTGTTTATCTCTTTGTTGTTGAATGGTAAGATTTCTTTATGTATTGTAGATACTAGACTCTTGTTGGATATATGATTTGCAAATATTTTCTCCCATTCTATAGGTTGTCTTTTCAGTGTCTTGATAATGTCCTTTAATGCACAAATGTGTTTTTTTTTTATTTTAATGGAGTCCAATTTATCTATTTTTCCCTTTGTTGCTATTGGTGTCATATCTAAGAATCCTTGGCCTAATCTTAGGAGGAGATTTTCTCCTGAGTTTTCTTCTAAGAGCCTTATAGTTTTAGCCCTTATATTCAGTTTGATGATGCATTTTAAGTTAATTTTTTGTATATGGTATAAAGTAGGGGACATTCTTATACATGTGGATATCCAGCTGTCCCAGCACCATTTGTTAAAAAGTCTATTCTTTCCCCATGCATGGACTTCTCACACTTGTTGAAATCAATTAGCTATGGGTATGTGGGGTTATTTCCTAATTGTCATTTTTATTCCCTTGGTCTATATATCTATTCTTATGCCAGCACCGCTATTTTGACTACCATTGCTTTTTAGTAAGCTTTGAAATGAGCAAGTGTGAATCCCCTTGCTTTGTTCCTCTTTTGCAAGAATTTTTTTGGCTATTTGGGGCCCCTTTCAATTCTATATGAAACTGAAGATTGGCTTTTTCATTTCTTCAAAAATAGGTTGTTGGAATTTTGATTGACATTGTGTTGAATCTGTAGATCACTTTAGGTAGTATTGCCATCTTAACAATATTAAGTCTTCCAATCTATGATATCTTGCCGTTTATTTATGTCCTTTAATTTCCTTCAGTAATGTTTTGTAGTTTTCAGTACACAATTATTTTACTTCCTCAGTTAAATTGATTCCTAGGTTTTTTTAATTATTTTGGGTGCTATTGTAATGGAATTCTTTTCTCAATTTCTGTTTTGGATTGTTCATTGATGGACTACAGAAACACAACTGATTTTTGTTTGGTGATCTCATACCCTGCAACTTTGCTGAACTTGTTCATTAGTCCTAGCAGTGTCTTTGTGGATTTTTTGAAATTTTGTATACATAGGATGATGTCATCAATAAATAGAATTTTACTACTTCCTTTATAATTTGGATGACTTTTATTTCTTTTTCTTGCTTAATTGCTCTGGCTAGAACTTCCAGAACAATATTGCAAAATAGAAGTGGGTTTTTTTTTTCGTAGATACCCTTTATCATGTTGAGGAAGTTCTCTTCTATTCCTAATTTACTGAGTTTTTTAAAAATCGTGAATTCATGTTGGATTTTGTCAATTTTTTTTCTCCATCATTTGAGATATCTTTTTGTTGTTGTTGTATTGTGTGGTATATTACATTGATTATTTTTCTTATGGTGAATCATCCTTGCATTCCTGGGATAAACATCATTTGGTCATTATGTATAGTCCTTCTAAAATAGTGTAGTATTTGGTTTGCTAGCATTCATTGAGCATTTTTGCATCTATATTCATATGGGATATTGGCTGTAGTTTTCTTTTCTTGTGGTGTCTTTGTTTGGCTTTTCTATTAGGGAAATGGGTAATGCTGGCCTTATAATGACTTAGGAAGTTTTCCCTCCCCTCCTATTTTTTGGAAGAGTTTGCAAAAGATTGGTGTTACTTTTTCTTTAAATATTGGTAGGATTCATCAGTGAATCTATCTGGTTCTGCAGTCTCCTATGTTGGGAAGTTTGGGTAACTGATTCAATCCCTTTACTTATTGTAGTTCTACTCAGATTTTCTATTTCTTCTTGAGTCAGTTTCAGTAGTTTGTGTATTTCTAGGATTTTTTTCATTTCACCTGAGTTATCTAATTTCTTTGACATACAATTTTTCATAGTATTCTGTATACTCCTTTTTATTTCTAATAATAATGTTCCCACTTTCAGTTCTGATGTAGTTATTTGTCTTATCTCTTTTTATATTAGTCATTCTAGCTAATGGTTGATCTATTTTGTTCAACTGTTCAAAGAACCAGCTCTTGTTTTCTTTGGTTCTATTGTTTTTCTTTTATCTTTTTCATTTATCTATGTGCTAATCTTTATTATTTCCTTCCTTCTGCTAGCTTTGGGTTTAGATTGCTCTTCATTTTAAGTTCCTTAAGGTGTAAAGTTAGGTTATCGATTTGAATGTATCAACTGCAGAGTCCCAGACCCCTTGAGTCCTACCAGAAGGGGCAGTGTCTTGAAATCTGCTCCATTAGTAAGCGCTACAGAGCTTCTGATGGACACTAAAGTTTTTGGGCCACTGCCTTTCAGGGTCTTGTTTTCAGGACATGACTTTGGTCTTTCTTATGTTTGTCTTGTAAAACACTGAAGGATAAACTAAATTCCTCAAAAAATTTATGTTCCCCTCTAAGAGTAATGCTAATTTGTTTATACAGACTTAAATTTCCTTGAAAGACAAATTCCACCCTCTTTATTCTTTCAGTTCCTTTAATATCAATATCTTAATTCCTAAAGAATTATAAAGGTGAATAGTCTGGGAACAGATAATTGAAGACCATCCGAATGATGAAAAGTTCTATCATCACCATCAATTCTCTGAACTACCCAAGCACAGTGATCTGTTTCTCTTAAAAACACAGAATGTAGAAACTGCAATGAAATAATTAATACTTCATCAGAGTTATTAAAATTACACAGGAAGAAGGAAACTAAATGTAGGAGTTTCTTGCTTATGCTAGGCAATGAATAAAGATACATTTTTTAAAAAGTATCTGTTTAAGTTTGCTGATGCTCCTGGGAGAAAAATACCAGAAATGGGTTGGGTTTTATAGTGGGAATTTATTAGGGGAAAATCTTACAGTTCCAAGGCTGTGAAAATGTTCAAATCAAGGCCTCATCAGAGATGCTGTCTCACCAAATTCGGCTGCTGGTGATCCTGGGGTCCTGCCACGTGGCAAGGCAAAATGGCAGCGCTCTCTCTGGGTCTCTGCCTTTTCCTCCAGACTGCTTTCTCCCTGAGCTCACCAACTGTTAGCAAGCATATGGCAGGGCTCGTCTCTTAAGCTTTGAGCTGCTCCATGGGCCCAGCCTATTTCTATGCCTCTGAGCTCCTCTGATTCCAGTCTCCAGCTTCTTTCTCAGCCTCTTTGGGTTTCTCTAGTCCTCTCTCACATTGGAGGGTTAAATAGCGGCTGTTTTCCTCTCCGTGCTTCTGCTTTCAGTTCTTCACTTATATAAGACTTCAGAAGAGGGCAGAGACCTAGCCTGGTCACATCTCACTGACGTAGTCCAATCAAAGGCCCCAAAGTGATCTAACCAAAAGGTCCCTTAACTGAATCTAACGTAATCAAAAGTTTCCACATCCACAGAAATGGATTAGTTCAAAGAACATGATCTTTTCTGGGATATATAAACTTCAAGCTGTCACACTGTCTCATCAGTAAAATGTAGAAAAGACTAAATTTATTGTATGATTTTCCTGTCCCTGATTATTTTCTAAATTTGAGATTCCTTCTTTTCAAATGTGACTATGGAATAAGTTAGATGCATGGTTTAAATGCCAGCTTTGTTTTCCCACTGAGTTGAGACTGCTTGTCAAGATGTCCAGACAAGTTTTAGGAAGTTTTGCTAAGAGAAGTGTGGGAGAAGTACTTAGCATTTCAGGGATCAGCAAACTTAGCTCTATGGAGTTCATATGTCTCACTAACAGTGTTAACAATGATAATTTCCTAAAGTTTGGGGATTGTTGAAGGATAAGTAACTTAAAAACATCACTTATGAGCTTGATAGAAAACAGAATCCCAGGCCAGACTCCAGAACTTAGAATCTGCTTTTTAATAAGATCCCCAGGTAATTTGTGAGCACATTAAAGTTGGAATATCATTACTTTGATAGGTTCTTGAAATCACATTTCTCCAGTAAACCTCAGTGGCAGAAGCATGTGTCTGTGTGGGAGTGAAAAAGAGTCCTTTGTGTTTCTCAAACTCAGCTGTTCATTGGAATCACCTTCAAACGAAGTTTGCAACAATCTTCTAAGGAACTTCATCTTGTTTGCTTGTCCAACCTAGCACACAGTAAGTGAAACTTCATTTTCCTGTATTTTTAAGAATGTGCTTTAGTATCTGCAAGAAGAATTTTAACTAAATTTAATTTTCTTTTGATATATATAATTCCATTATATATTTGAACATTTAGGATGCTTTCCTTGTGATACTCAAGGCACTTTTAAAATATCTTAGTTATAGTCACTTTTATAACATATTACTACAGATCTTGAAACAGAGAGGATGAAATTAATAACTCCAAATGAACAGAAGTGATGTATTATAGTAATTTCCCTATCAATTATAAAATTGATGTGGCTTCACTCTGCCCTTTGAATGCTCACATTCAAAAAGGAAGGGGATTTCAAAGGGAAAGCTTTATATTGGAAGGTCTTTTGTATCCACTTGGGGTCCCAATATTAAATGGAAGCCCTTGGTGGACTGTTGAGTAGACTTGCAGCCATACGTGAGGGAAAAACAAGCTGTTAGAATTTCCAGTGCCACATCTCTCCTTTAATTTATAAGCTCATTCTTATATCAGGATTTTTTCCACCATCACTAAGGGAGACATTTTCTAGATCATGCAACAAACAAAAGTAAATTTATCAATTGTGATCAGTGTTACACAGAGCAATCATCACACTATAAACCACACTAAAACATTGAAGATATCCCAAAGAGGCAGGCAAAGAGAACTCTAACTCAAATTTCTGCATAAACTACAAACTCAAGCTAATGCCCTCTGTAATATTTATATAATTCAGAAATCATTTTCACAAATATCAGCACTTGAAGCTCAGATCATCGCTGCATACTAGCTAGAGAAAAATTTCCCCAATTTTACAGAGGATGAAGAATGTACCTAATTAATGGAGGCAAAATTCAAACCCAGTTTTTCTAACTACAAATTCAGTACGTTTTAGACTTATTTATATATATTCTACTGCTGCTTTTTCTTTCAGAAGTTTGTTGCATCTTCCATTTCTTTAAACTTTATACCCCAAATCCAAAAGATGAAATATGGTGAAAAGAAAACTCAAATACATGAGTATCTTTTAATGTTTATTACAAAAATAATTGTTAATTTATTTCTAGAATAAAAGGGGGTTACCAAACTTGAGATCCAGAATCCAGTCAGTCTTCCGAGAGGCTTAATCTTCTCTGCCATACTTCATCTATAGTAATCTTTATAAAATTAAAATCTTAGGAAAATCCTCTGCTTAAAATGCTTCCATGTTTACCCAATAGCTACATCTAGAATAAAATCTTTAAAAAATACTAAACAAGATGTGAAGCTTGTCTTCCTCTGCAGCTCTGCTGCTTTTGTGCTCCAGCCTTGACATTTTTCAAAGCCAGCATGATGCTTTTTCACATCCCAAAAGTCTATTCATCCTTCAAGAATCAATTCCAATTTCATTTGAGATGTTTATTCATGAGTTTCTTGAGAAAAACTGTATTTCCACCCTGTCCACCCTCTGACATTTTTTTTTCCTTTTTTCTCTGCTACCACGTGGAAAGGCCCAGAAGGCCAGACACTCTGTTCTATGCATCTTATATTATGACACCTTAGGTATTTAATAAACGTTTGTTCAACAAACCAATGAATGAATGAACTAACACAATGGTACAGCTGGGATATAGAAGTAACATAATGTTGAGACAACTTTAGCATCAGATCTGGATTTGAATCCCGTTTTTGACACTCATTAATATTAACCACGGAAAATTACTCCCCTCAGTTTCAACATCTGTATAATAGGGATAAGTTATGGAGCCTAAGAAACTTAACACAGTGCCTGATCTACATTTGTTAGACACCATTTTAATTGTAATGATAACAAATTTTATTGAGAGAATAGTTAATTACGTGCAGTTAGTATATATTAAATCTAAACAAGACGGATGGACCAAAGATATTCCTCAAGGACATAGAGAAGGATGTTTCACTGGATGTGCCATATGACACCCTTTTGGTGAACAGCTATCCCAGCAGACAGCCCAGCCTTCCTGATGGACTAGGTGGCCTCAACCTGAAGGGAAGCCAAGCAGCAAATAGAGTTGGTTTTATGAAAAAGAGCTATTAACCAGCTCTAATCAAACTCAAAGGGTGATCTTTATGAGCTTGAAATGTCATATGGGTTGCCTAATGAGCTTTGTGGTTATAAATGCACACAAAGCTAGTGATTACAGCTAGTTTAATTCTTTGTAATACAAAGTATACAAAATATTTATTAAGTGAATTTTCCCCATCATTAATGGTCCACCTCTCCTTCACCACAAAGATCTGTCATTAAGCACATGTCTGGGGGACTGTGTGGTGGACTATGTCCTTTGTTAGAGCATGAGGTACTCTTAGGAAGGAAAGTCAGCACCTCTGAAAGGACACCCAGGCTCTCCATTGTGTTTGTCTTTCCTCACGTCTGCTTTATGAAATTAAAATAGTTGCTATCGATGCTGATGGACAGTGCCTTTTGCACTGTTTAAATTGCAGCTTTGTAAATATAATTAAAAGACCTTTAATACAAGTTGTAAAAATGCATTAGATGATTGAAGCTGGACTAGTGTTTTTTTAAAGATTTATTTTATCCATTTTTTCCCCCACCCCCACCACCTTGTTGTTTGAACTCTCTGCCAAGCTCTGTGTCCATTCACTGCTCGTCTTCTTTAGGAGGCACTGGGAACCAAACCTGGGACTTCCCATGTGAGAGGCAGACACCAACTGCTTGAGCCATATCCACTTCCCTGAAGCTGGGCTAATTTTTAATAAACTGACGTTTATCCATTAAAAAGTACTTCCTATCATATTAATGCTATAAGCCAAATTTCAGGTTGGAAACTGGACATATTTGAGGGACTGCATTTACTAAGAACAATTTAAAATATTCACTCATATATATCATACTGTAAGGGCCAAATCAATCAAATCAGTCATCTACTCATCCACTCATAAATACTCTCTCTTCTCTACTTAGAAATATTATTAGTTAAACAGATAAAATTAATTTTCCATCTTGGGGAAAAAAATCCAGAATTCTATATCCAGAACACATATAATAATACTATTTGTAGATTTAGAGACATCAGGAAAAATGTTGGAAAATTAGAAGAAAATAACTTCCAATTATTTGTAGCAGAGACACATTTTAGACCACAAGCACTGTGTACACAAAAATATCAATTTCTTGACTTAAAAAAAAAAAAAGAAAAACTGTCCTGTTGGAACTGTGAAAACTGAAATTTTAGTCATCACTGGAGTCAGAGTCTAGAAGGTTTACATGGCTGCCCAGGCAGGGAAGGGGCCCCTAACCTCGCTCTCACGTGTATTCATTGCCTCAGTTTGCAGACATCCCTGGCCTGCAGTGGCTCTGTCATTCAGTGTGAAAGATGAACATCCGGCCTGGCGTGGGGGCCTCGGGGCCTGCTTCAGCTTCCCTAAAGCTCCAAGAGTGCCTGGACCCCGGCAGTCCAATTGACCTAGAAGACCTCCCACTTCGTTGTCCATGGAAGTAGTTCCCCAACTGTTTCTCAGGTGTGTGTGAGAGAGAGGTGGAGAGGTAGGGGTAGGGGCAGGGGCCGGGACAGGGCTCCTCTCATAACCTCTTCGTTCCCTTCAGACCAGAACAACTCTTTCCTTCAGGCTGCATCTGCTTTCAGTTCTGCCATGTTTCCAGGGACAAGGATTTTTGTGCCAGCCTGGCTATGGGCATTTGCTTCAAACTTGGAATTAGACAGGGGGAATCTGAGTGGGGTGGAGGAGAAGAGGTGAAAATAGAGGGAGGATCAACCCAGATTAGCACGTCAGCTATGTTCCCTGCCATGAAGTAAAGGTAGGTGAGAAGAAATGAAGGGTTTTGTGGTAAGGCTTTAATAATTGGACTACATTAGAAATCACCTAGTGCTTGAAAAGGTAAAATGGCAGTAATCAATCAACCTTAGGTGAGAAGGGAGAAAAAAAGAAAAACTAATTCAAGTTACTACTTTGAAGCTTCTAAAATTGTCTGTGTAAATGCTGTGTGATGCTATTTTTCTCTCTTTTATTCTTCAACGTAAGGAATATGTTCACACTATTTCTTTTGAAATGAAAAACTCAGCCCAGCATGTTCTCGGTGTTTTATAGGGCTTCCGTGAACGGGTGGAGGAAGTACAGAGAAAACAGCATTCTGCAACCTCCTTCTTATTTCAATCAGAGCAACTCTACTTAGGCATTTTTCATATTGGACTTGCTAGTAAATTGCCTTCTGAAAAAGGGCTTTCTGGACAAAAGAGAAAAATCATGTCTGAAAAACTATTATAGGCTATTCAGGGTAATGATTGTTAAGATAGGAAAAAAGATTCAATTAAATTCTTGAAAATCTACAAAGCTAAAAAAAAATTCATTATATGAAAGAATTGAAAAAATTAGCAAAATTAGGAACCAAAAGGCCTTCTTAACACTGTCAAAGCATGGTATTCTCATGGCATAACATTTCATGGTAAAACATTTTTTAAGTAAGCAATTGAAAGTCATATCTTCAAGCAGAAAATCCCATATCCAAAGATTTTAGAGGAAAATGTGATCATGAGTTATAATTCCTTTTACATATCCAAGTGTATTTTTCTATGCCTCGTTTGTCTTTTCCCAAATTTCCCTTTAATAAGTGTTTTTTCACAACTTACAATGTTCACATCGATGTAATACTTTAATAGCAAATTATTATTTTTAGTAGTGGTGATAATTTAAATTGTAGAGGAGGAGGAAGAGGTGGAGAAGAAATTCAGGTTAGAGAAGAAACATTTAGGGTAAAAATCATATGTAGAAAATCATCTATGCTGTCAGAAGAAGTTCTGTTTGAAGTCCTGCTTTACCACCTACTCTGTTGCATGACTTTTCTGAACTTCAGTTTCTTCATCTGTGAACTGAGGTCAATGATAACTTTTACCATGAAGTGCCAGGTACTTTTCTAAGCACTTATATCCATTAGTTCAATTCTCACACAATCCTGTGAGGTGGTTAGTATAATTATTACCATCTTCCAGATGAGTGCCTCAGGCTAAGTCACTCAGCTAACCAGTAGTAAAGCTGATGTCTTAGTTTTGTAGGGCTGTTATAACAAAGAACTACAAACTGCGTGGCTTAAAACAACAGAAATGCATCATCTCACAATTCTGGAGGCTCAAAGGCCATCATCAAGGTGTCGGCAGTGTCATGCATCCTCTGAAAGTCTATGGGGAAAATCTGCTCCATGGCTTTCTCCTGGCTTCTGGCGGTGGCTAACTAGGAAGCCATAGCATTCTCTGCCTCAGTCGTCCACGGCCTTCTCCCTCTGTCTGTCTGTGTCCAATTCTCCCATTTTATAAGGACAGCAGTCATACTGGACTGGAGGCCGCCCTAATCCAGTTTGGCCTCCTCTTAACTAATGACATCTTCAAAGATCCTATTTCCCTATGAAGTCACATTCCTATGAGGAAAACTTGTTACTCTCATGGTATTTATGTTATAGCCAGGGGAAATAGAAAATAATCAAAAGTCTATATAATATGTCAGAAGAAAAATAACTTAGCCTATGGGAACTAGGAGAATGGGGCAGGTTCCTATTTAGATAGATTGATTACAGAGGGCTTTCTGGACAGGGTGATGTTTGAATGGAGATATGAATAAAATGAGTAAATCTTCTGAAGTAGCTATGAAGATTAAATGAGATAAGTATGTATAAGTACCTAAGACATCACCCCAAATAGTGGGGCTCCTGAGGGCTCTGGAGACACCCAGGTCCTGTCAGGGCAGATAGCTCCAGAGTTTGTTGCCTTGCCAGTGGGCCCTACTTTGGAATTTGTGCTCCTGAGAGTGACAGAGTTAGACTCAACTGTGTCTTCCCTGCACATGGCTCATCTGTCCCTTCTATTCAAACCCATACTTGGTGCTGGAGTTTGTAGGTGTACGTCCAGAGACGTGAGTCTTTGGGCTGTCCATGTGCCAGCTGGCTTAGAACCTTGGTGGAGCTGTAACTCCTACTCTACAGCTCACTGGATTCACCCAGGACAACTGGTGGGGAGATGATGATGGACAGTGGCCATCCCAGGGAATGGAGAGAGTCTGCAGCTGTAGGCAGGATAACCCCATCCATATTCCCCATGGGATATAAGCCCCCTCTCAATTGGAGGTAGAGTGGACATCACCATCCCAGACTGCTCAGGATAGGGGGAAGAGCTATGGACTAAAGTGGACTTACTGGTATTCTGTTATAAACAAATTGTGATTCAGGCAATGGAAGAAATTACAACATTGATATGGAGGCTCTGGGGGCAGGGAGAGGGAAAAGCAGTTGTAATACAGGTTTTTTTTCAGGACTTGGAAATTGTCCTGAGTGACATTGCAATGACAGACATAGGCCATTTTATATCATTATACAACATGCAGAACTGTGTGGGAGAAAGAGTGTGGTCTACAATGTGAACCATGGTCCATGCTTAATGGCAAAGCCCCAGGATGTATTTATCAATTGCAATTAATGTGCCACACTAATGAAGGATGTTTATGTGGGAGGTTCTGGGAAGTGTGGGAGGTGGGGTGTATAGGAATACCTATATTTTTTGTGTAACATTTATGTAATCTAAGTATCTTTAAAAAAAATTTAAAAAATTAATAAAATAAATAAGTACGTAAGACAGTGCCTGTCTCATAACAGCGACTTAGTAAATGATAACTTTCTTCTCCCCTTAAAGTTAAAGGAAACGTTGAGAAAGGAAAACTGGACCCTGGCATAAAGCAAAGTGTTGTTGGGAAGGAATCGAGTTTGCTCATTCAAATTCATAGATAGACAGATTAGATAGATCAGATAAATAAGCAAATAATTTGCAAAAATGATAAAAAATAAATATGATCAAGTCTCCAAATTCCCTTGAGAATTCAAATTCAGAAAAGCAAATTCATATCAAAGTGAGATAAGAAGGCTAATGTGTGTGTATAAGAAAGAGAGAAATGGAGACAGAGCAGGAGAAAGAAAAATTGGCAGAAGCACATTCAAATGTTTAAACAGAAAGTGCTGACAGTCTTTTGGCATTACAGAACATGGAGCATCTAATGTACTAATAAATAATATTTCTGGCAGATCAGAATTCAGAAATCTTGTACAGTGAGGGGAAGATGAATATTTGAATGTTCCTGGATTTTGTCCAGCTCAGTTAATGCCACACATATCAGAGAGCTCACCCAGTTTCATAAATCATAGATACAAAGACTGTACCATTATTTTTAATTCGTGCCATGACTCTCATAATGTCATGCAGTAAAACTGAAGTATCTTTGGGAAATGATGTGAACATTAAAATTTTATATGACTAACTGGAGAATAAACAGGGAAAGGCTTTTTCTAGAAGATATAACTGTAAATATCATCTCAAAGCATCTAACTTACTTGATTCCACACAGTGCATTTAGGATGACTTTTCATTTAATGATTTCAGTATTAAACTAAAGTGAAATTTATATAAAAGTCCACCTGAAATTTAATACAGAACCAGATGCAAGGATTGTAAAATAGTAATTACTTTGGATTTCTTGGCGTGGACAGGTGGATCAGACCAAGTCCAGTGTTATCTGAGATTATTCTGCTACTGCTGTTTAAACTTTGCAGCCATTTATTGAGATTCTTGCCCATGATATTTAATAAGTAGTCAACGGACACAATGCAGGGAAGTTTGAGTAATGCAAGTTGGTGGACATAAGTGTTTCTCTCATCATAACAAAAGTTTTTGTAGGAGAAAATAATAGAGGAAACTCTAGTCCAGGAGACTGTTCATTGTTCCATTGATTCCAGGACTTAAGCTTCTGGCTCCCCTAGCAGAGCATCTAGCTGGGAAAGGCATGCTGCAGGGGGATCACACACTCTTAGCACTTCCTGGATGAAAGCATCTTCCATGCTGTCCTTTACTTCACCCAACACCTTCAGCCTCATTTTTGCAAACCTTCACATATCATGTTCTTTAACTCAATCTGTGGCACTCCTCTAAACCACTGCTGAGATTATTTTATCTAAGAAAGGAATTCCCCCAGTTTAAAAGCATGCGTCATTCTGGATTTCAGCTGCATAATGTGTCTCTTTAGTCTGACTTCATGCTATGGTTCTTCAAAAGAGATCAAATTTGAGCTGTAAAACTGGAAACTGTCAGAAGGAACAGTGTGGCATGCCTTTGAGTGGGTGAAGCCTCTTTTCTACATCTCCTCCCTAAATTCCTCCATAAAAAGCAGCTCTAAATTTAGTTTGAAAGAGGGTGATGAATACTATGCTAGTAAATAGTACCTTGCATCTTTCAGAAAATGGATTCATTTTTTGAAACAGTACTATTTTACTTAGTAAGTTAATAGTAAAAATCAAATATTAATACTAAACATAGCGGGGAAGCAGCAGCTGTGGCTCAATTGGTTGGGCTCCTGTTTACCATATGGGAGGCCCCGGGTTTGATCCCGCGGTGAGCTCAGGGCCCGCGCAGTGCAGTGAGCTGGCGCAACAAAGACAAGCAGCAAGGGGGGATAAATAAAGAAAAAAAAAAATGAAATGTTATAAACTTAAATGTAAAAAAATAATTATAATGATAGAAAAATATGACACTTCTCTGGACAAAAATATTGGCATTACAAAAAAATAAACATAGTACCTCTAATTAGGCTCTTCTGAAGAGTATAATTTATCTGAGAATAGATACAACCATACCTATTTCCAAAAGATTCAATTACATAAAACTTTACAGCAACGTGACTTTCCCAATAACAGAGAAAATGTAATAGCAATGGAGGGTTTAAATTTAATATATATTCAATATAATTTTTAAATAATCATTTGGCTTTACAGGAATTTCATATTTCAGAAACCAAGTAACATTAAAACAGACTGACTGATCATACAGGGCATGATAAAGGTAACAGTATTATAACAATGAAAACAATATTTCAATAAAAAATATTGTCAAGACAGACTTTTACATGGTTGTTGCATTATATGTTCATACCCTTTCTAGGTGTGGTATGATTGGTTTTCATTCCTTATAAAACCTAAATACTAAATAGAAATAATGCTTGCAATGTACATACTACAGAGTTCACACAGAAACAGATGGATAGTTTCAATTTCAAGATAGCCACATTTCTGATTTTATAGCAGCCCCTATGAATCGCTTATTCATTTAAATGCTATAATTCTCACAGGAAACTTATTGTACATCCTGTCATGAATCTTAAGAAAACACAATTTGTTATTCTAAACAAGTGTTCATTTATAGCAGATGACTTATGCCTACAAATTTGACTCTAAGAGAAACTTTGTTGCCCTCATTTCTATTTATTGTAATTTTTTGGATAGTCCCATATCCAATAGGTTGCATTACAGCTCCTGTCAAGGGAAATAATGAGCAAGACTTTGACTGTGAATGCTAAGTAGAAGTATCTTTGTTGTAGTTTCAGACCTCTGAATCATTTTCCAGATTCACTGCCAATCAGTTATTAAATCAATCATTTGAGCATCTTCTGTGTATGGGAAAAGCAAAATTCCCTGTGCCTAATTACAATCTAATTGGGTCATCTTGAAATATAAAATACATGTGAAAAAATATACTCAAGTGTTAAATGGTATGATATCATTGGGAAAGGCTAAATTAATTCAGAGAAGCAAATAGGCTAAAATGTTGGGAAAGACTTTAAGAGCACCTGACCTTCATGTGTGGGCAAAGAATGAAGGAGCAGGAAGAGAAAAAAGAAATTTCAGAAGGAGAAAGTCTGAATTTTGGAGGAAAAGTGGATCTGATTGAGAATTTTCTGTAGAAATGGAAGGGATTGCTCTGGCTAGTGTTTAATGGAAAGTAAGTTTAGGTTGTTTGGGTGGGGACAGATAATAAAGGACCTCGAAATCATTGAAGTGAAAGGATTTAGAGTAGTGAACCTCTTGTAGTGACCTTTTGTGGAATTTTTAAGCAGGTATGTGAACACTATACGCGACAAAGGTTAACATGGTGGATTGAAATGGAGAGAAACTAAAGTCACAGAACCTCACAGGCAGGTAGAGGTTGTTCTTTCTTATTTCAAGATAACAATTATAGCAAAGAATTAACTGCCTGTGGAGGAGTGAGTTGATTGACTGCCACAGTAAACAGTGCCTCGAGCAGGGCTGCTCCTGAGGGCTCTAGAGACATCCAGACACTATGAGCTGGGCAGACAAGCTCAGGAATTCAGCACCCTATCAATGGGTCTTACTTTGGAATATATGCTGGCCGGTGTAACAGAGTTAGACTCATTTATAGTTTCCCTACATATGGCTCTCCTGCCCCTTTTATTTGAACCTATAATTAGCACTACACTTGTTAAATATATGTCCCAGAGACTTAAATCTTTGATCCGTTCATGTGCTGGTTGAGCCCCAAATCTCAGCAGAGTTGCAGCATCTACTCTCCAATTCACTGGACTTGCCCAGGACAACTAACAAGGAGGTGATGATGGACAATGCTCATTCCAAGGAACAGAGAGTGTCTGCAACTGCAAGCAAAACAGTTCCATACATCTGCCCCATGGAATCTAAGCCCCCTAGCAATTAGAAACAGAATGGGCATCACCATCCCAAAATCCTCAAAATGGGGCAATGAACAATGGACTAAAGTAGATTTATTATTATTCTATTATAGACTTATTATTATTCTAGCAATGGAAGACCTTGTATCATTGATATAAAGCTAGTGGCCACCAGAGGTTCTGAAGAGAGGGAGAGGAAAGAATAGGTGTACCATGGGGGCATTTTCAGGACATTGGAATTATCTTACATGACATTGCAATGACAGATACAGGCCATTATACATTTTGTCAAAACCTATAAAATTGTGCAGGGCAGAGTGTAAATTATAATGTAAACTATAGTCCATGGTTAGTAGCAACACTTCAATACATGTTCGTCAATTGTAGCAAATGTACCACACTAATAAAAGATATTGTTAATGTGGGAAAGTGTGGAAGGGGCAGGGCATGGGGCATATGGGAATCCCCTATATTTTTGATGTAACATTTATGTAATCTAAAGCTTCTTTAAAAATAAAAAAACAAATATTTCAAAAAAAATCAAAGGAAGAGATAGTTATTATGAACTTAATGGTTTCAGACTAGCAGAAGCATTAAAAAGATTTGTAGAGTTTATTAGGTCAGCCAGACAGATGTATTATTGACCTCCATCTGTGCCTGGCTACCTCCTATTGCCACACTATTGCATTACTCTTTCTAGATTTCACTTCCTCTTCCTTGCTACCTGTAACAAGAACCTTAACTGATATCTAAAGAGAGATTTATACTTACAACTTGTTGAAATTATTAATTTTGTTTTAAAGATGGTACCAGAAGGAAACAATTTGTCCAATCACATAATCTGGAATGAGATCCATGTCATTTGATATCAATTTTAGCTTTTCAGAGGTATCTAATACCTCTGTAAAAATTAGCTTTACAAAGTATGGTGCTCCACTAGTAAGCAATTCCTGGAAATTGTTGTTGGGTAAGGTAGCTATTCCTATGTTGGCATATCTACCTATCAGTTTAGGATAAAGCTTGGGTGAATTTTCATCCTTTTGCCCAGTCTGTCCTAGAATAGATTTGTGATATTTACACTTTATACCTTCCCATTGTGTGTTGATGGAAAATTTACCTCTTTCCTCTTTGGCTTTAGGTTTAGAGAGTCACATGATTGAATGGCTTCTCAAGGGATCTAAATTTTGGCAAGAATATCTGTTTCATGCACACAGGTACTGTTTTCTAGGCAAAGTGCCCAGTTTCATTTACATTTTTGTTTATTATTTGTTCAGCATTCCACTTTCTCTTCTGCTGGCTGCTTTGTGAATATGATCACATTTGGCTTGCTATTCTTTAAAAGGGCCAATATCATTTGAAAAAAGGCAGTAGATTTCTATCTGGAATGGAATTATATCTGTAATTCTGAGCCTTTTGTGCTGTGCCATTTGTTTGCTTACCAGAACATTCCCTGATGCTGTGGGGCTAACCTAAGGAAAGAAGCCTTTCTGAGGTTCATATTTATACATGCTGTCTTGGCAACACCTTAGAATTTTAAAAACTAGGAAAGAGAAGAAATTTGGACACACGAGAAAGCAAAACGATATGCCAGTTATTTACAGGATTTGGTTTAAGTGAAGTTTCAATAATTTATTGGTAGGGGAGGTTGGGGTGTGTGGTTTACATCCAGTTAACATGTTTCATGTAGTAATGATTATGAAGTATTATTCTGTGTGTGTGTGTGATGCAAAGAGAGAGAGAGAGATTGAAAGAGAGAGAGACTGAAAGAGAGTATATTATTAGACCCTCCCTTATTCCTTCCATGGCTGGAAGACAAATAACCTAAATAAAAATATGTATTGTGCCCTAACTGAATAGGATAAATATCATGAAACAAACTGTGATAGTTAAGTTCATGTGTCAACTTGGCTAGGATACAGCATCCAGTTGTTTGGTCAAGCAAGCACCTTCCTGATTGTTATTGTAAGGACATTTTATAGATGGATTTGCATCTATAATCAGTTGATTGCATTTATGGATGATTGCATTTATAATCAACAAAGGAGATTGTCTTCAGCAATGTAGGGACTCTCCTCATCCAATCATTTGGAGGTTTTAAAAGACAGAACTGAGTATTTCAGAAGTGAGGATTTCAAACCAAATATCATATAAGTACTTAATATCCAAAATATATAAAGAACTTTTACAATGCAACAACAAAAGAACTAACAACCCAATTAAAAAATGGGTAAAGGACTTGAATAGACATTTCTCCAAAGAAGATATACAAATGGCCAGTAAACACATGAAAAGATGCTCATCTTCATTAGCAATTAGGGAAATGCAAATCAAAATCACAATGAGATACCACTTCACATACACAAGGTTAGCTATTATTATAAAAACAGAAAATAGCAAGTGTTGGAAAGGATGAGAGAAATTGGAAGTCTAAGTCATTTTTGGTGGGATGCAAAATGGTACATTCACTGTGGAAAACAATATGGCAGTTCCTCAAAAAGTTGAATAGAGAATTACTATATCATCTGGCAAATCCATTTCTAAGTATATACCCAAAGAAAATGAAAACAGGGTCTCAGATAGATACTTGCAAACTAGTGTTTATAGCAGCATTATTCACAATAGCTACAAGGTAGAAACAACCCAAGCATCCATCCACAAGTGAATGGATAACCAAAACATGGTACATCCATCAAATAGAGTATTATTCGCTTATAAGAAAGAATGAAGAGAGTTCCAGGAAGATGGCGGAAGAGCAGGGCTCAACTCTATTACAAAAACAATGGAAAAAGAGCCAAAAGCTGTCCAAGGGACCTGCTTTGGGGGTCAGCTGACCAGGGCAGTGCTGCACAACTTCCAGGAGGGTGAGGTACAGAGAGATGAAGAACCTGAAACAACAAACATGAGTTACTAAACTCCTGTGGTGGCCAGGATGGGGTCCCATCCCCCACCATCTAGACATTAAGTCTGGATAAAACACCTGGCTCACTGAAGCCAACTGAGAAGGGACAGACATCATCCTCCCTGTTACCTGTTACTAGAGAAAAGGGAGGGTGAGTCACAGGGCTTCTATTCAGTGAATTGGGCCAGCAAAGCCTGCTTTGAATCTTGGCTCTGGCCAGACCAGAAACACAGGAAAGCAGAGGTTGAAAAAAACATATCTGAGTAAAGGTTCACCAAACAAGCACCATCTGCTGGTCAGCCAGGAAATTGCAAGGAGAAAAACTGGATTTAAGTCTCTCTTTAGTGTCACCCCTGGGAGAAAATCTGCACCCCATTAGTGAGATTTTGATAACTTAAGCTGGGCAATTTAAAAGACTTAGAAGAAGTTGAAACAAATTCACCAACATATTCAGATGCTTAAACATTAGCAAAAAATTACAAGCTATACTAGGAAACAGGAAGAGATGGCCCAGCCAAATGAAAAAACAAAACATCCTGATGAGATACAGGATTTAAGACAACTAATCAATGATAAGCACATAAATCTTCTAAATCAATTTAAAGAATTGAAGGAAAATGTGAGTAAAGAGATAAAGAATATTAAGAAGACATTGGGTGGGCATAAAGAACAACTTGAAAGTCTGCAAAGAAAAGTAACAGAGCTTATGAGAATGAAAGACATGATGGATGAGATTAAAATTACATTTGAGGCACATAAGAGTAGATTTAAATTGCTCAAAGACAGAATTAGTGATTTCAAGGACAAAACATTCAAACTGGAAAAGAGAGGAGAACAGAAAGAGAAAAGAATGGAAAAAATGGAACAGGTTCTCAGGGAATAGAGTGACAATGTGAAACACACAAACATATGCATTATTGGTGTCCCAGAAAGAGAAGAGAATAGAAAAGTGGCAAAAAGACTATTTGAGGAAATAATGACCAAAAACTTCCCAATCCTTATGAAAGACATAAATATCAATATCCAAGAAGGAAAATGCACCCCAAAAAGAATAAATCCAAATAGACCTATTCTGAGACACCTACTATTAAGAATAACAATTATCATAGATAAAGAGAGGATTCTGAAAGCAACAAGAGAAAAGCAAAGCATCACATACAAGGGAACCTCAATAAGATTAAGTGTTGACCTCTTATGAGAAAACATGGAGGCGAGAAGAAAGTGGTATAAAAGAAAAAAACTGCCAGTCAAGAATTCTGTATCTGGCAAAACTGTCCTTCAAAAATGAGGGTCACTCAATATTAATGCATGTAACTATAAACCTTATTTTTGAAAATTGAAACTTAGTGGTTACCATAGGTTCTGAGGGGAGAGGGAGGAAAAAATGGGTTGAATATATGGCATTTTGGGGGACATTGGACTTGTGCTGCATGACATTGCTATGACAGATACAGGCCATTATACATTTTGTGGAAATCTATGAAATTGTAGAGTGCAAAGTATAAACTATAATGTAAACTATCGACCATGGTTAATAGCAATGCTTCAATATTTTTTCATCAGTTGTAACAAATGTGCCATACTCATGTAAGATGTTATTGATAGGGGAAAATATAGGGGAATCCCCCACATTTTTGATGTGACTTTTCTGTAACTGAAAGCTCTTTTGAAAATAAACTGAAAAAGAAATGAGAAGACACTGGGGAACATACAAAAGAAATTGTAAACATACACAAAAGATAACAGATCTTATGTTTATGAAAGATACAATGCAAGACATTTTTTGGCTTTGTTTTTGGGAGGTTTTGGATTACAGACAAGTTACAACTATGACAGGGGAGGATCACTGGTGCAGGGTGTCAGTTGTGAGGGGATTTGTGGGGAAGGATGCCTCTATGGGATATGAATGTGTTCATGTGGTCATGGGGTGTTATCTCAGTGGGTGGAGACCTGCACAATAACCAACAAAATATTAAATTCTCATCCTGGGGAGTCCTGCTACATTCTCTAACAGAGTTGAAAGAATCTAGAGTACATAGGCAGTGCCTATGATATTAATGCTCATATTTATTAACCTTATTCTTGTAAAATTGAAAACTAAGCTTAGTAATATATATTGCTTAAGAGTTACCCCTGAAAACATCCTTGTTACTCAAATGTGGCCTCTCTGTAAGCCAAATCCAGCATATAAGCTCACTGCTCCCCCACCCTCATCATGGGACATGAGTCCCAGGCATGAGCCTCCCTGGCATCAAGAGATTATTACCATGGACCAACTAGTGATGCATTTAGAAAAGACCTTGACTAAAAAGGGAAACTATTAAGTACAAAAGAGTTTTTATGGATAAGAGATTTCAAAGTGAGTTGGGAGGTCATTCCTGAGGTTACACTTATGCACGTCTCAGGAGGATCTCAGTGACTGACAGAGCAAACAAAGCCTCAAACAAAGGTGCTCCAGAGGGTTCTAGAGACATCTGGACACTATAAGCAGCGAGACAACCCCAGGAATTTGACACCCCATCAGTAAACCTTATCTTGGAATATATGTTAAACTATTTCCCCAATGTAACAGAGTTAAACTTGTTTATACTTTCACTACACATGGTTCTTCTGCCACTTTTGTTTGAACCTGTAGTTAGTATTATATCTGCTAAATGTATGTCTCAGAGACTTAAATCTTTGGTCTGTTCATGTGCCAGTTGAGTCCTGAATCTCAGCAGAGTTGCAGCCAACACCTACTCTCCAACTCATCGGACTTGCCCAGGACAACTAACAAAATGATGATGATGGACAGCGTCCATCCCAGAAAACACAGAGTATCTATAACTTCAAGCAAGACAGTTCCATCCATCTGCCCCATGGGATCTAAGCCCCTTCTCATCAGGAAGCAGAATGGGCATCATCATCCCCAAATCTTGAAGATTGAGAAATGAGTAAACATAAGGGAGCAATGTAAACATGGACCAAAGCAAACTTATTATTATTCAAGTAACAGAAGAAATTGTAACATTGATATAAAGATAGTGGTCATCAGAGGTTCTGAGGGGAGGGGGAAGGAAGAGTAGGTGTAACATGGAGCATTTTTGAGACATTGGACTTATTTTGCATTATATTGCAATGATGGATACAGGCCATTATACATTTTGTCAAATCCTATAAAATTATATGGTGTGAAGTGTAAACCAAAATGTAAACTATAGACCATGGCCAACAGCAATGCTTCAATATTTGTTCATCAATTGTAAAAAATGTACTACACTAATGAAAGATGTAATTAATAGGGGGAAATATGAGAGGGAGTGGGGTGTATTATGTAATCTAAAACTTCTTTAAAAATAAAGTTAAAAAGTGAGGGTGAGTATAAAGTCTTCACAGAGAAACAAAAACTGAGAGAGTAAGTTATGAAAACACCAGAATTACAAGAGATACTAAAGGTAATGCTGAAGCCTGAAAAGAAAAAACAAGGGTGAGAGACTTGGAGAAGAAGAGTATAGAAATGAGGATTATTGGGAAGGGTAAATTAAAGGGTAAAAAGATGTGTAATAGTAAGATATTACAATGGAAAGCCAAAGGACAAAATGGATGAAGTAATGCCTTTATGTTAATAATATTGAATGTTAATGGCTTGAACTCCCCAATCAAAAGACATAGACTGATAGAATGAATAAAAGCAATATGAGCAATCTATATGCTGTCTACAAGACACCCACCTCAGACGTAATGACACAACCAGGTTGAAAGTGAAAGTTTGGAAAAAGATATTCCAAGCAAATAATAACTAAGAAAGAGCTGGAGTACCAGTACTAATATCAGACAAAATAGATATTAAATGCAAAACTGTTATAAGGGATGAAGAAATTCATTATACATTAATAAAAGGGCCAATTCACCAAGAAGAAATAACTATAATAAATATTTATGCACTTAACCTTGATGCCCCAAGATACATGAAGCACACACTGGCAAAACTGAACACAATTGTTGGAGACTTTTAATACACCACTCTGTTTTGAATTGAATATCTGGACAAAGGATAAATAAGGAAACAGGGAGCTTGCATAATGTGATAAATTGACTGGACCTAACAGACATTTACAGAGCATTACACCACAAACAGCAGAATATACATTCTTTTCAAGTGCTCATGGGTCCTTCTCCAAGGTGGACCATATGTTGGGTCACAAGACAGGTCTGAATAAATTTTAAAAGACTGAAATTACACAAAATACTTTCTCTGATCATAACAGAATGAAGCTGGAAATCAATAATGGGTGGACAAATGGAAAATTCTTAAATATATGGAAAATAACACACTCTTAAATAATCAGTGTGCCAAAGAAGAAATTGCAAGAGAATTCAGTAAATATCTTGAGATGAACGAAAGTGATATGTTTGAACACAACATATCAAAACCTATGGGACACCGCAAAGGGAGTTCTGAGAGGGAAATTTATAGCCCTCAATGTTTACATTAGAAAAGAAGAAAGACCTGAAATGGAAGACCTGACTCCACACCTGGAGGAACTAGACAAAGAATAGCAAACTAAGCCCAGACCAAGCCAAAGGAAAGAAATAGTAAAGATCAGAGCAGAAATAGATGAAATTGAGAAAAAAAAAAATTGAGAGAATCAACAAAAGCAATATTTCATTGTCTGAGAAGATCAACAAAATTGACAAACCCTTAGCTAGACTGGCAAAGAAAAAAGAGAGGAGATGCCAGTAAATAAAATCAGAAATGAGAGGGAGGATGTTACTCCTACCCTGCAGAAATAAAAAAGATCATAAGAGGGTACTACGAACAACTGTATGCCAAAAAAAAATAGACAATGTAGATGAATGGACAAATTCCTGGAAACACACAAACAACCTACACTAACCCTAGAAGAAACAGAAGACCTTAGCAAATCAATGAAAAGAAAATAGATTGAAACAGTCATCAAAAACCTCCCAAAGATGAAAACCCCAGGACCAGATGGCGTCACAGTTGAATTTTACCAATCATTCAAAGATGCTCTAATACCAATCTTGCTCAAGCTCTTCCAAAAACTTGAACAGGAAAAAATGCTACCAAACTCATTCTATGAAGCAAACATCAATCTAATATCCAAACCAGATAAAGATACCATGAAGAAAGAAAATTACAGACCAATATTTCTAATGGATATAGGTGCAGAATTCCTCACAAAATACTTACCAACTAAATCCAAAAGCACGTTAAAAGAATTATACACCACAATCAAGTGGGTTTTATCCCAGGTATACAAGGGTGGTTCAACACAAGAAAATCAATTAGCAAAATAAACCACACTGATAAATTGAAGAAAAAAAATCACATGATCCTCTCTATTGATGCAGAAAAGGCATTTGACAGAATACAGAATCAAGTTCAGCAAAGTGCAGGATAGAAGATTAATATGCAAAAATCAATAGCATTTCTATATACTACTGATGAGCAATCTGAGGAAGAAATCAGAAAAAAATTCCATTTATAATAGCTACTAAGCAATCAAATATTTAGGAATAAACTTAACCAAGGACATATAGTAGTATTCAGAAGAATACAAAACATTACTAAAAGAAACCAATGAAGACTTAAATAATTGAAAGAACATTCCGTGTTCACTGACTGGAAGACTAAATATTGTGAAAATGTCAATTCAATTCAAACTGATTCACAGAATCAACACAATCCCAATAAAAATCCAACCATTTCTGCTGAAATGGAAAAGCCAATTATCAAGTTTATTTGGAAGGGTAAGAGACCCCAAAAAGCCAGAAACATCTTAAAAAGGAAGAACAAAGTTGGTCGCTCTCACTTCCTTACTTTGAAGCATATTACATTACTTCAGTGGTAAAAGCAGCATGGTACTGACATAAAGGCAGACAGATTGACCAATGGAACCAAATCAAGAACTCAGAAATAGATCCTCACATCTACGATCAAATGATTCTTTGACAAGGCTGTCAAGCCCTCCCAGCTGGGGCAGAACAGTCTATTCAACAAATGCTGCTGGGAGAACTGGATAGCCATTTCTAAAAGAAAGAAAGAGGACTCTACCTCATACCATATGCAAAAATTAAGTCAAAATGTATCACAGACCTAGATATAAAGGTGACAACCATTAAACTTCTAGAAGAAAATGTAGGAAAACATCTTCAAAATTTGTGGTAATCAGTAGTTTCTTAAAAGTTACACACAAAGCACGAGCAACAAAATAAAAAATTGATAAATAGGTCCTCCTCAAAATTAAACACTTAATTTAACTTTGTCAAAAGGGTGAAAAGGCAGCCGACTGAATGGTAGAAAATATTTGGAAATCACAAATCCAACAAGGGTTTAATATCCATGATATATAAAGAGACTATAACTCAGCAATAAAAAGACAAACTACCCTATTAAAAAATTGGCAAAAGACTTGAAAAGACAATTGTCCAAAGAAGAAATACAAATGGTGAAAAAACACACGAAAAAATGTTCACCATCACTAGCGATTAGGGAAATGCAAATAAAAACCATAATGAGATATCATTTCATACCTATTAGAATGGCCACTATTAACAAAACAGAAAATTACAAATGTTGGAGAGGATGTGGATAGATAGGAACTCTTATTCACTGTTGGTGGAAATATAGAATGGTACAGCCACTGTGCAGGACTGGTTTGCAGTTCCCAAATAATTTGAATACAGACTTGCCATGTGACCCAGCAATACCATTGCCAGGTATATACCCAGAAGAGCTGAGAGCAGTGACATGAAGAGACATCTGCACACCAATGTTCATAGTGGTCTTATTCACAATTGCCAAAAGATGGAAACAAACCAGGTGTCCATCAACTGGTGAATGGATTATAAAACTGGTGTATACACACAATGAAATATTATGCTGTTGTAAGAAGAAATGATGTCGTGAAGCATATGACAACAAGGATGAACTGGAGGACATTATGTTGAGCGAAGCAAGCCAGACACAAAAGGACAAATACTGCATGATGATGTTATTATGAACTAAATATATTGTGTTAACTCATGAAGTTAATAATTAAAATATAGGTCACCAGAAAATAGAATGAAGATAGAGAATGAAAAGCTGAGGGTTTATATGTGCAGAACTGGTAAAAAAAGGTTGTTCGTAAATCTTTGGAAATGAATAGAAATGGTGAAAGCACATCATAGTGTTTGTAACTAGCAGAGCTATTATATGGTATGACAGTGGTTGTAAGGAAAAGTCTAAGGACATGTATATTACTAGAAGGAAAGCTAAAAATATAACATGAAACTCATGTGAAATATAAATATGGGTAATATTGTGTATATAAGACTGTTTTTACAAAATAGAAATACAAATAAACTAGTAAAACGGAAACAGAATAGCAGCTTTGTACGGCAGCGGAAGCATAGAGAAATTGAGAGGTGATGAGTTTTTTGTTT